>JAJLTH010000029.1:0-93310 GCA_030568035.1 Tetrapisispora nanseiensis | reverse complement strand
AATCAAGAAGAAAAAAAGTAACTTTCATCTATAAATAATTCATATAATTTATAGAAATGTTTCTATATTGCTAAAGAACCTGGTGGCAAAATTATCAACCACATAAGTAAAATTTTTAAATAATAAAATAATAATATGCATTAATTAGTTAAAAGAAAATATTAAATTCACTTGGTCAATTAATGAAGTGAATCCATTCATCAGAATATTTATATACTCTATTCGCGTGTTAAAATAGGAAATTTTTAGAAGAATTATCAAAGTGTTCAGATATTTTTTCACTCAAGACATTGCAATATTCCTCTTTTGATTGTCAACATCTAATACTTCTACTTTCTTATCAAGTTTCGACCTAGCCTCCCTCTTAAGTTGTTTAAATTCTTTAGCGAATAAGGATATCCATGCTTTTCTATCAAACGAATCAGTTTTGAATTTAGACAAAATAGACTGATATGAGGTCTCCCTATTTCCAGATTTGGCTTTTAACATCAAATTGGCGATTGAATTAGTGTTGTTAGATAAATTAGATGCGTTCTTTTGAGATGCTTCCCAACTAATTAATTGTCGGCGCAACTCAGTCTCTGTTACAGGATTAATTGAATCAAAGAAATTACTGTTCCAAATAATTTCATAATAATTGTACCGATCTATCATGGCTTGTCTTGAACCAGTGGCAGGTAAATTCAAGGAACACAATTTTTGTTTTATCTGTGAATTAATGATGTGAGAAAAATTTAGTTTAGGCAATCGTTGATGTGCCGAAGACGTTGTAGATTGTAAATATCTATCGAAATTATCAACAGTTTTTTCATAGGGAATTTTTTTAGAATCATTTAAGTTACTCATATGTGTACTCGATTTAATATTAGAGCCAGTATATTCTTTCACAACCTGCGGTATTTTATTTTCTGATAAGACGACTATCTCATCATTTTCATTCGAAAGACCTTTTTCTTTTAAAGTATTTTCCACCAAACATTCATCAAGGTGAGTTCTCTCTAGTAGTTGTTTCGGTACCATTTTTAAACAAACGGGGCATTCAACAAGTTGTGAAGTTTTTGACATATTGTCATTACTTTTAGACTTTAAAAAGCTATGTATATCATTTGTTAATTTGGTCACTCTTTTGGCTGGTTTTTCAATTCGTCTATTTTTGGTAAATTGTAATTGTCTTACAATAGAACCTCTTGATTCATCATCAAGATTTGCTATCATAGGATTTTCTGTATCTGATTCAACTTCGACAATCGAAGTATCATTTGCATCCGCCTCAATTTCATTTTCCTTTAAAATTTTCAGGAGTTGTTCTCTAGAAGAGATATAACTTTGAATTACTTCATTAAGTAAGTACTCACTTCTCAACATTGACTCACGAAGTTCATTAAGACATAATGGACATTTGGCTTCTTTACTCAAATACAGCCTAATACAAATCGAACAAAACGTGTGATGGCAGGGTGTAAGCACTGGGTTCTTTAAAAAATTTTTACAAATATGACATCGTAATAATGAATCTAATTGTGATAGTCTTGGAATAGATGTTTTGGAATAATCTGAAGGATCCGACACGATATTATTCATCTTCCTTAGGTTACTTATTAATGCAGTTGTATATACATTCAAAATTTGTCAGTCAAATTGAACTTAGATACAACTAACACTACTGAACTTTTGTATACCAAAAATTTATATATATAAATGATTAGTTTTGTTTCACCATCGAGTTCATAAAATGTATTGTGTTTAAAATTCTTCTATTAATTTTTATTGTATCGAGCACATATAATATCTGTTATTCTGAAAAGTTCGGCTTTCAGAGGTCTCAAAAGATTGCTCTGATGGAATAATAAACATAAGAGCACTTTGAGACTTGAAAAAAAAAAGTTAACTCAAAGAAAAATATTTAATAAAATATTAATATTATAAAGATATATATTGTTACAACTGTTGATTTATCAAATAAATAATAAATATAAAAATAAACTTTTTCAACTTAAAATACACATGTTACTTTATGAGGGCCCTTTGCACTTAACATGCTTATAATTCCCTTTTATTCATGCAACAGCAAAAATATGCTGGCTATCTTCTATTTATATTGGTATAACTAACAATTGCATGAAATCGTATATGTGTAAAACCCGTAGTATTTCCATTAATACTATAAATAATCCTATTGTCCCCTTTTACCTGCAGTAAAAATTAAAATTACAATAAAAATAAAAAACCAAAATATCCAATTAGATTCTCAAATGATATTCAAAACTTATGTATCATTCGAACTTTGGTGTTCAATTTTATTAGCAGCTGAGTTTGTATCAGAAGAATTCTCAGTTGCTCTTTTCCAAACTGAATATACATCAACGCCAAATAAACCACTTGATGATATTTTTGATTTATTTGTGTCTTTTAAAACATTCGGTTGAGCTAGTTTACCGTTTGGTGATAAAATTCTGCTTGTGGTGGTATTGGGTGTAGAAGAAAATTTCACAGGAGTACCCATCCCTTTAAATAAAGGAGAGCAATAAAAATCTTCAAATAAATTTGACGGAGTTTGCCATTTCTTCAGCACAGAACTCTCATCTCTAGGGGTTGTGATAAACCGTACTGGGGTTTTTTCAAAAGCTTCTAATGTTTTAACTTTTGGGGTTTTTAACATGTCTGTGCCTATAGGTTGCGGAAGAGCTAATAGAATAGAAGACCCAGAGTAGTCTTCATTGGAAGTTGGTTGTGTCTCATCAAAATTAGCACCTCCAGAGACAGACTTGGTTCTATCTCTGCTGGGTAATGGAGACGTATCAAAACTTGAATTAAAGGAAGAAGTATATCTTTGAATATTTTGTGGGGATTTTAATAAATCATTACCTGTTGGAATCCCTAAAGAGCTTAAAGAATTTCCTATCATATTGCCATCAAACATAGCCATGTTTTTATCCTGATTTCTTTGAAAACCTAAAGTAGTATGAAATCTTCTGGCAGTGATACGATCATTTGGATTAATTTCATTGCTTGAAAATTTTAATCCAAAATTCAATGATGGTAATGGTTGCAAAGAAGAGGTGTTTGGAGACATAGATATTGGGCACGATGATACAGTATCTATATCATTGCTTGTCATACCGTATTCCTGACTAACTGAAGTGAATTTCAGAGGTGATGAATTTGATCTGAAATTGGAGTTGCTTCTGTTACTTGTAGGTAAAAGGCGGTCTCCTTCATCACTAGATTCGTCATTATTGTCCCCATCATCATCGGTCTTGATTGAACCATCTGAATCTTGGAAATATTGTTCAATTTCTTGAAGTTTCAATTTTATTTCCTCAATTGTTCTATTTTCATTTTTAAAAAATTTAGTTTCATAACCTGGTTTCACTTCCCAATAATGACCTTTACCATCATCAGCCTTTGTTGTTTTCACAAAAGCTTCATTCAATGATAGATTGTGTCTAATAGAATTTTGCCAACCTGAATCCTTTTGTCTATAGTATGGGAAATGGACAGAGATCCAATTATATATTTGTGCCAATGTCAATTTCCCATCTTTTGACTGTAAGATCGACAAACTAATTAAAGTCGCGTAAGAGTACGGTGGTTTTGTTTTTAATTCTTCACGCGAATTTCTAACTGCCAAAGATTCAATTAATTCATCTAAAGTCAAATTACCATTAGATCTTGTAGTGTTATTCTCTGATTTTTGCTTTTTAGCCTTAGATTGTGTTATAGGTGATGACAATTCTGGAGATAAAGGATGATTACGGTTCATTATTTTTTGATTTTTATTTCTTATGGTAGAACCTGGTGGGGTAATGATGTCTTTAGTTGTGATAGAAGTCATTATTCCATCACCAAAACTAATATTTTCTGTTCCACTAAATGTTCGCTTAAGACCACCTATTGGTGAAATGGTATTGGGAGCAACATATTGTGTTGCGTAACCTTGATTCATCTTTTCTTTTCCCAAATTGCAAATAATCAATCGACAAAGTAATAAATCTTAAAACAAAAGAAAAGCAAACCTGAGCAAAATTAAAAGATAATTGTTATCACAAATTGTTAAAATATATATAGATATGTGCCTATTTCTTGTGTATGGAGTTTCAGCCGTTTCAAATATGGTGCTTTTTTTAGTAGTTCTTTATGAATCTTGTTTATATCTTTCTATCTTCCCTATAAGTGTAAAAAACTTCAAAGATATATTAATAAAAAATTAAAGTGTCTCTGATATACTCTAATTAAGTTGATGATATATAATCTAACAGTTTTAAGATAAATATACTTGTTCGTTATATATAAGATTATCTAAATTCTTTTTATATAAGGATGATCCCCCCCAATTCTTTCCTAAAATGAAAAAAAAAAAAAAAAGAAAGAAAAAAAAATAGTGACACGCGTCAAATTAGGAAATAACACGAAAAGTTTGCAGCGAGACGCGTCAGTCTTGCAAAGATATTCCAGAGAGAGGTGAGCAGAAACAGGTAAAGTCTTAACATGTTGATAAGTTATCTTGAAACATTCAAGTTGATGAAATTTGATGGGAAATGATGGATCGTAGTGTTTCAGAAAACTCTTGTCAGTTTCCTGTGTAAGAGTTTGAAATAAGTAATCATCCTTGGGAGAGTGAAAGTGCATGCGTAACCCATTTCCGTTTCTATTCCCTTGGTCCATCCACTGCAACTTCTTAACAGCAGATATCAAAAGGGAAAGTGCTGTGGGTTAATAGATCTACTTGAATGAAGTTGCAAGATCTCAGAATATCTGGATTCGTTGATGAAGCATGAGCAAAAACAGCAACACATAGCACAGTTAATCACACCACATGAATCAGCAAAGTACTTGAAAAACTTTAGACAAGCTTACTAGAATGTCTCAATATATGAAATCACGAAATTTTTGGAAGAAATAACCTAAAAGGGAACGGTTGAAATATAATAATTCTAATAACTTGGTAGAATTAGTTATATTTCTATACCATGATGGAGAAAGAATGTAGTTTTTCTCTATTACTATATTCTCTTTCTTATAATTTTCCTTTTGCCTTCGAAAAGGTTGGGGATCTTGATACCAAATTAGTAGTGGGAACTGTAAATTGTAACACTCACTATATCTATATTAGAGTTTAGGAAATTTGAATGAAAAAACATATATATTTTTCAACCTTGAACTTTCTTTCTCTCTATTATCTTAATAAGCAGATATTCTACAATATAATTATTTATTTTTTGTCATATTAGGTAATCGAAATTCTGAGAAAGCAATTAGATGTCTATATTTATCTTACCAAAAATGGGTGTTTTAATTAACATATTATAAGTATTTCTATGGTAATATTACAATTAAACATAGGTAATTAGTTAAAACTAATTATATTTGGGAATTTCAAAGTAATCTACTTTTTTGATTACTATTACCTAAATTATTATGGTCACCAACAGCGTAGGCTATTGAACTGGATATCTTCTCTTTATGATATGTGCATACCATCGAGTATTTTACTGGATAAATGAATCAATCAGTACTTGCACAACCGTGACAACCACAATGTACACATTGAGTAAACGAGGTTTTACTATCACCATCTAATTCCAAATTCTTCTCTAACTGTGCTCTTGGAACTCTACAGATACATGTTGTTCCATGTGTAGTTTCGGAAGACTGAATACATCTCAAACAACATAATTTTTCATATCCTTTCTTTTTCCATTTTGAAATCAAATATTTATCACCAAATTTATTCTTTAAAAGCCATTCATATAGCTCCCTTGAGATTGCCTTTCTTTTGTAGAACAAGTTATAGATATATCTAGATCTTTCGTTATGTATCCTCATTATTTTCCATAATGAAACGTTGGCTTTTACAGCTAACTTGGAGCCCTTCTCTGAACTCTGTACATCATCCAATTCTTCTTGGAATTCTTGTAATGTTTCTTTAATATTCTCAAAACCCTTTGGGGCTTTTTTCAGTATTTTTTGACTTATGGGAGGCATTAGTGTTTGTTACTTTTCTATATAATTAAATTCCTAAAGACTATTAATTAGTTTCTAAGTTACTCAAAATTATTTTACTCACGAAGGACTAACATTACAACTTATTTAATACAGATATGTACTGACCTTTCTCATACTAAAGATATCAAAGGCTTATTAAAATTTCATCTCTTTAAAATTTTGTATTGAAAAAAATTCAATTTGGCGATATGCGTTGTAAAGACTTAACTATGGGAATTTTTAGATTTGTACTTTAAAGTTTAAGAATTATTATTATTATTATTATTATTATTATTATTATTATAATTATACATTGTTATTAATTAGATTTTATATTTTCAGCTTAAAGACTGTAGACTTCTTTGCATTTCTATATTTGCGTTGATTACAGCATCTGTCTTACCTTCTGTAGTTAATGGGGCTAGAGTTGTTGATTTCAGTTTGTTCAAATAGGTTTGAGCTTGATATGCAACTTTTTGTACATTATCTCTTTCAGTTTGGTTAGTAGAATTAGCTACAGAACTAGTCAAAGATGTAATTGAACTGCTGAAAACCGTAGCTGCATATACAACATTATTAAAATCGTTCTTAGAAAATATGAAATTGTTCATATGAGTAGCTAGATTAGTAGCATACTTAGATATACTGTTCGTGGATGGAGCAGATTGTAAACTGTTAATCGCACCTTGTAATACAAAATCGAGCGTTTCCTCTGGTGTACTATTTTGTGCCCTTGGCAACAATCTCAAATGTTCTTGGCGTAGTTGAGAGTACAACTTTGATAATTTATCGTATCTCTCTTGAACTGATTTCAAATCCTTGTTGCTGGAATCTAATTGGCCCCTAACATCATTTAATTCAGTTTCATTCTTTTGCAATTGTATATCATATTGTTCCAACAACTTGCGGTTCTCTTCTAATTGGTTTAACATATTTCCAGCTGCACCACTAGCCATTAAATTAGGTTGCATTGTGCCATTTTGATTAAATTGTGATGGCATAGTATTTTGAGCATTTGAAAGCCCAGATTGCATACTGTTTAAGCCAGATAAACCAGTGTTCATCAATCCCATATTTGGAATTACTCCACCTGTTAATTGTGGAGCAGTATTTGAATTGAAACCTCCTGTTATCTGTGATTGTATCCCTGAATTGAAGCTATTTAATTGTTGAGTTTGTTGTTGTGGCTGAGATTGGAATCCACCAGTAACTTGGGCTGGAACCAACCCGCCAGTAGATTGATTTGCCATATTATTATTGAAGGACCCAGTTAATTGAGAAGGCATCATACCTGAGTTCATTTGTGTAGGAACAACACCACCAGTCATTTGAGCTGGCACTAAACCACCTGTCATCTGGGCTGGAACTAAACCACCTGTCATCTGGGCTGGAACTAAACCTCCTGTCATCTGGGCTGGAACTAAACCTCCTGTCATCTGTGTTGGCACTAAACCACCAGTCATCTGGGCTGGCACTAAACCTCCTGTCATCTGGGCTGGCACTAAACCACCTGTCATCTGGGCTGGAACTAAACCTCCTGTCATCTGGGCTGGTGCTAAACCACCTGTCATTTCAGTGTTAAAACTTGTACCAAATGTTGTAGTTGGAACTTGTTGTTGAGCTGGCAAAATACTATTTGTGTTACCAATGACTGTGCCACCGGTGATATTATTTGTAAAGGCATTTCCTGTAGTTTGTTCATGCATATTCAAAAACATATTAGCTCCGCCTGTAACTACTGGATTAATATAACTACCTCCTGTCATCATTGCAGCTTGAGGGAATGCAGCAGCTGTCAGCATTGGAAGCAAAGGAGCAATGGTGGTAGCTGGCATTGTACTAACTGGAGCAGCTTGGACCGGTGTTGTAGATTTAGCTGCAGATTGGGGTCTTTGTGGTTTCTGTGGGAAATCATCACTAGTTGCATGAGCAACATGTTGTGGAGATGGGCCACGTTGTAGTTGGTCTTCCTTTCTTGTTAAATTATCGGAAGTTTGCGGAACGGCTGTTAATTCTGGCATCAAATTTGGTGGATCTCTTGGTAACTTTGGAATTGTCACTAATGTTGATAATAATTTAATAGAAGAACAATCTGCATAAAATTCGAATAATCTCAAATGTTGTTGTTCTACTTTTTCTTTTAGTAAATCAAGGACACCGTCATCATCCAATTGTGTGTTAATTGCTCTGACCATTGATGTGACGAACTTATAGATACCATATGATTCTGCAATCAATGGTACTAATGAAGAAATCTTCAATTCATTATTTCTACCTCTACTGATTGATGCAAAAACGAAGCTTGAGAACTCGTCGACTCTATCTTGCAAAGCCATCAATTCTAAAATAGTTTCATAACCTTGGTCCAAATCGTTAATACTAATCAACGAGATGTATTCTTTGTATTCGAATATACCATTTCTAAAACCTTTGTGATGAGCATGGAAGTTTAATTTTTCCACCAAGAATTCAACATATTTTCTAATCAATTTGTCATACCCTTCTGAATCTGAGCCCATGTGCATATTCGAACTGTCAGATAATCTTGCCAAAGATTTTATCCATGATCTGTTTCTGATACCTTCGATCAAGGCACTTGGATGACCCTCTTGAATGACTTTATGAATCAAAGTTAGCATTTTGAATAATTGGACTGGATCATCGAAATAGTTTGAATTCTTCAATATATGAAAGAACTCTTTACTAGAGTGAGTGTCCCAAGTATAGACGATACAAGCCCTGACATGCTTTCTCTTTGGAGCGGCTTCTTCGATAGAGCAAGCCTTCTTAATAGCTTTTGATAAATCACCAGCACCTCTACCCATACTTTATTAAAAATTGAATCCTTTAAAACTTGTATATCTATTTGTATAAATAAATATATATATAAACACCAACCAAAAAAAACAAACAAACAAAAAAAACAAAAACCTTTGCAGTGGTCTTTCTAATATATTCTGATTAAATAGGGGATCGAATTAAACAAAAAATCGTAATAGTTCAAAACAATAGATTCACTCTCTCTCTCTCCTCTTAAAGAAAACGTAACCAAAAAAACCCAATAACAATAATAATTGAAGATGGATTAGAATAAAATATAGGTTATATTAAAAGTATTAATTGAAATAAGCTATTGAGATTAAATAATTTAATAAACTCTTTTAAGGTGAAATTCCAATTGAAATTTCAAATATTTCAAATATTTTTCTCTCTTAGTGAGTTGGAATTTTCAGAATTTTCGAAACGAAGAAAATATTCAATTTTAGGAAAAGGAATACACAGATAACGCCGCACAAGTGGACTATAAAAATATTTCGATGAAATAGGTTTTTTGAAAAAGAAATAAAGTAACTCAACCAACCTCCAAAGGCCATTCGAGAGATGAACTTTAAGCTGTTGGAGGGAGATTTGAAAAGATATAAGAGAGATAAAGGCTGTAATATTATATTATATTATATAAGGATATATATATATATATATATGTGTATTTTGATAATACAATTGGTTTGCAGGTGTCTATATATCTTTGCTTGTAACATACTCTTTTTAAAACTCTGGTTTCTTTCTTCTTGACTACGTTCTTTTCACGCAAACATTCGGCTGGTGTGTGTTTTTTTTTGTATGTAATATCGAAAGTTGCAGCTATTAAATTATTCTTTACCCACAAAGGTTTAACTATAACTCTACTGGTGAAAAGACAGTTGGGTTTAAATTTTTTAGTTATTTTAAGTGAATTCTTGTTTCTTATTCATATTATAAGTTCTTAGTATAATGAAAATGGATATGTTGTTCATGTGTGATCTTTTGAAGAGCTGCTAAACGAGTGCCAAAAAAAAACAAAGAAGAGAGACGATAAATGCAAGCGGATGGTTCTGCTTCTGAGAAGCATAATTCTAATACGGATGACCAAACTCATCAAGATAATTCTTTTCACAATGAAAGTATAAGATTAAAACTTATATCTGTAGAGTTGAGAGAAGCTTCGGTAGATTCCCCTGCTTTTAGAGCATCAGTGAATTTTTTCCACACAAGAATAGAACTATTTGAAAGCCAATTACAATTACATTTAGATTATACAGATACCCAGATTAACAATTCAATTAAAAACTTTAGATCGATGTATGAAGTGTTGCTTACTGCATTTTTACCCCCAACGACTTTGATAGAGTCCACTTTAACAGATAACCAATCGTATATGCCAAATTTGATCGATAATTTTAGTAAGAGCTATTATCTTTTTGGGATAGAAATTTTCAAATTGATTACAGGTGATTTGAATTCTTACACAGGCTTGATTATGGGTCTTTTGAAGACTATCATAGAACCATACAAACAGAAGCGAACCAATTTCACTTATTACCAATCAAAATACGATAATATGATTGCAAACTTCCAAAGTATTAACGTCCTACAGAACACCATCGATCCAGAATCAATAATGGAAGATTCAATGCATATATTCGATATCAGAAAAAGTTACTTAGAAGCATCCTTGGATATAATTGTGGAAATATCAACTATGAGATTAAAGTTCGATAAACATCTGATTGATTTGGTAAGTATCATTAAGAAAACAGCGCAGTATACTCTTTTGGATACGAAAATAAAAATTAATTTATTAAACATTCATAATTCATTCATATCAGATGTGACTGATCCAAATTACGATAATGCAGATAGTTTCATCGACATCTCTGAATTCCAGGCCTGGATAAAAAGAGTAATGGATTTAGAATCAACAACTGGAGATGATATGTTAGCTGTGAAAAATAAGCTGTACGAACACACTCTTCAGAGAATTGCACCTTCAAAAGACCTGAGCAACTACATCTTGAAAGATATCGGCGTTGCCATATTAGATACTGTACGATCAAATAATTCAACCACCGTAGAAGTAGGAGAACCTCCGATTATATCAGGTTGGCTATATATGAAAACATATGTTGGGGAACAAAATAGATTGGTATGGGTTAAACGTTGGTGCTTCATTCAAGATTCGGTTTTTGGTATTTTTACATTATCCACGTCCAAAATATACGTAGAAGAAACTGACAAGTTTGGTATTTTAAATGTAGATATTCGTTATGAACCACTTTCACAAAGGAAATTCTGTTTCCATTTGTATATCAAGACTGGTAAAAAACTACAGAAAAAAAATCTACATTCGATCCCTAAAGACTTTCAGGATAATGATGATACAATAATAATCACTCTACAGGCAGAAAGTTTAAGGGAATTAAAAAATTGGTTTACAGTTTTCAAGCAAGCAAAAATGTATGCCAATAGATTGTCCATAAATAGTATGGAATATACCATTGCCAAGGGACTGCACCCTCCAAGGTATATTGAATTTGCATCGAAATCAATTACTTCAAAGGACAAAGAGTTGACAACTGTTAACTCTAAAACTATTTCGATCATTAAAACTTTGAACTGTGAGTATTCAGAATTTGACAATTTAACCATTCTAAATAAAGATACAAATAAATATGAGCCAGCATTCCATTTTTTAGTATCCAATCCCCCAATGACAACAAAATATACACAATTAGCAATGTTATCAAGAATAATTCAGCCACCACCTTTTTATCCTGATGCAACACTAGTGAATATATGGGGTATAACAGATTGGAATGAACATTCAGTTGTGGAAGCAACTGGCACAGCAACACGTATTGCTGAGAATAGTGAGAGCTTTTCATATAAGACAAAACCCCCTCAAACATATCCAGAAAGTTATTCCGAAAAAGATAAGCTTATAAATAGTCAGTTTAGAAGTTTGTTTTATTCTATTGATAAAGGTGGTATAATAGGTGATGACGAGTTTGTATTGTATCATTATAGAAGTTTTTGGTGCCCTAATAAAACACAGGGATTTACTACAACCTGTTTTGTAACGAACAAATACATATACAGCTATATGAATTCATTTGGCTTTATAAGTTTAAATATGAGGAAAATTAAAGATGTTATATCAGTTGAAAATGACAAACATATTCCAAATATGTTACATTTTTATTACCTGAATGGATCCTCGATGAGTCAATATGTATACTTTGATAAAACGTATGTTGTCCATGGAGTGTATAATTTTTTACTAGAAAACAACGTTAGTCAAAAACCAAAGGACATAAATGAAAGTATTAAGATTATTAGAGATATACAAAGCAACAGCTTGAAAACTAATGCTAAAGCGAATTTAGTCCCAAAGTATACCAGTTTAGATTCTACGTATTATTCAAAGTTGCCAAACTCATTTAATCCAAATGAATATTTGAACCAATATAAGAGAGAGTTTCCTGTTCATTTCAGAACAACCTTTGATATATCTCCTAAAGGTTTACTTCATTGTATCCTAGGTGATCATTCTGAGATTTTTAATAAAGCTACTTTATTTTCCTCAGAAGGTACAAAATATAATAATAAATCCTTTTGGACAGAAAATTGGAAGGATGATAAAACAGTTGAACTTGTGAGACGACAAGAATACAACTTTCTAAGTAAACAAAATGCAAATAAGCAGAAGAAACATAATTGTAGTTTCTTCAAAACTGATACAGTTGAAACCACTCAGAGATTAATCTCGATTGTTGAAAATAAATATTACGAAATTCAACAAGACCCCATAATATTGAAGTTTAAATTTTGTAGACCTTGTAAGATATATTTGAAATTTACCATATCAGCTAAGGTTAATGATGCTAGTCAACAGAAAAGTGTTCTGTCAATCTTTCATAGAATTGTATTCATCGATCCCGTTACAAAACAACAAGTAGATAAACTGAGGTATCAGGAGAAAGCTCTGAAAGAACTGTTGATCACTACAGATAGTCAATTATTTATTCATGCAAAGAAAATAATGAAATATTACATTGATAAATTAGGGACTCGTGATAAAACATCGAGAGCTATTAGTTATTTCGGCTATATTGCAATTTTTAAGTTAGATAAGAATACTCTGAAGTCTGAAGAAAGTCTTGATTTTGTTGAAGCAAAAACTTTTAATATTAGAGCTATCACAATTGTTAGTTTGATTTGTAAGGTTTACCTTATTCGTTTATTTAAGTTGCTTAAGGTTTATTTTAAGATTGGGTGTCTAGCTACGATCAAAACGCTATTAAGTTTATTGACCATAAACAAAATACTTATTATTCTATTAGCAACTACCTCATTAAAAAGTATATATTACATTGCAGTAGGTTTGAAATCTAAAATATCTGTGAAAAATACGAATAATATTCTTTACAATTTTATTTCTTCAGCAGATGCCTGGAAAATGGAAAGAGAATTAAATATTACCACTGTAAAACAATTAGTAAATAATATTACTGAAGAGGATCCTAACATGGCTTTTGAAACTTTTAATAGATTAAATAAAGATAAGGCTAGGGTTTATCTACAAACAAAGCAGGAGTTAAACATTAAACGAAATGAATTAATAGTTGACCTTGCTATGCTTGAGTCTCTGGAAAGAAATCTAGTACAGGGGAACTATAGGAAATTTTTAATTGAAGAGGTCAATAATTGTAAATTAGTAAGGGAGGAAATTCCATCACATTGGAAGAATAATACTAAGTTGCAAGACTATTGCTCTTCTTGTGACGCCTCTTTAATTGACCTAAATTCTTTACTTCTATGAGAATTTTGTACAAATTTATTGTCAAATTATAATTGGAGGTTCAATATATTCTTTCGTTATTTTAATTTTCTACTATATATATACATATATTTTTTTTGATATTTGCATTATTAATAATTTTTAAATTTTGGATCATAAGTTAACAAATTCATCAGGGAGTCTATCGACTTCATTAATTTCGATATTTATCATGTCTTTGTTATTATTCTCATTCTTTGTTTCTGTTGTTCTTTCCTTTATATTCTTTTCAGCAAGCTCTAGACGATAATTTAGTTTCTTATGCACCGTTTCGGTAGTTGAATCACATAAGAGCAAACCTTGTTTACATATGTTAATAACTTCCTCATATTTTTCAAGCCTAATCAGTGCCATTGCTTTGTTACTGTAACCAATTGGATTATTTGGACTGATTTCAATACATTTTTGATAGCAATCGACAGCAACTTCATAAGATTTATTCTTAAATTCTTTATTGCCTTGTTCTTTGTATTGTTCAAACGACATTACTCTGTTAATATCATAAAAGTAAATGTAGAGAGATTAGGACACTCATTAAAACATTTAATAAATAAATAGTATTGGATAGAACGAATAGAATTGTATAAATTTAAATAAAAAATAGTACCTATATTTTTGAATGAAATCAAAGGATTGATTCATTTATTTGATAATAATTTCTTAAAAATCGATGATGTAGATATTCCATCGGCGAAATAAAGCTTTGCGAAATTGCAACAATTACTAAAAATTCTATCTACATAAAGTTTTAAGCTTACAAGATGAACTTTTACGATTTAGTGCTCATTGATCGGTTGTTGTAGTAATTGAAACATCAATTGATTAATATATTAAATGTTATCTGCTATATCATACCTGAGATTTAGTATATGATTTGAACTTGAACTTAAAATTTTAAATCGATTAGCTTATTTGCTCCTGCCATTATCAAACTTTCACACATAGTTGTTGAACTGAAAATGTCGGAGAATCATGATGAATTAGTACAAGAAATTGAGGCAATTGAAGCAATTTACCCAGATCTTTTGACTGAGAAGTTGTCAGATTTTACAATGATCAGGATTAAAGTTCCTCAACATGAATATGCAACTGTTCAAATATCTTTTCCTAAAGAGTACCCATCTGAGAAACCGCCAAATGTATTGGAAGTCAGTATAAACAAAAATAATATTTCATATGATCCTAAATATGTTTTACATTTATTCCAAGAAGTAATGAACTCTGTATATCATCAGGAAGTCTGCGTTTTTGATTTTTTAACCGAGCTAGATGGTGTTCTATATATTGAAGAAGAGGATAATACAAATGAATATATTGAAGATACAACTACACTAATACCTATCGATCCCTTTGAAGGCTGGATCTCCTCAGATCCAATAACGGATCGTAAATCGACTTTCATGGGTTTTGCAACACATGCAGACTCTGAAGAAGAAGCATTTAACAAATTGGAACAATTAAAAATGGACCCTAAAATTCGAAAAGGTAATCATATAATGTCAGCATGGAGAATCAAACAAGGTGATCTGACGTACCAAGATTCCGATGATGATGGCGAAACTGCAGCTGGTTCACGCATGTTACATTTGGTAACAATCATGGGAGTCTGGAACATTATGGTAGTCGTTGTTCGTTGGTTTGGTGGTGTTCATATAGGTCCAGATAGATTCAAGCATATTAATTCTACCGCTAGAGAAGCGATTTTGAAAGCTGGTTTTGAGAGAAAGGATTGAACAATTTTTATCGACTCAGTCAGCTGTAATATTTGATGATGCACCAACGGTGTCTATATATGGTCATCCACTCTCAAAAGTACAGATAGTTTTATATAACACAAAAAATATTGCATTCAATAAATCACTGGACATGTACTCAGCTGTATTTAGACCATGTAATTTTATCTGTATTGTAATCTATTTTTTCTTGTTCTTTTTGTTCTTTTTACTCTTTTTGTTTTTATTTGAATTCTTAGAAGATTTTTTAAATATTTCGTCTAAATCTGGTTCATAAGGGTCCTCATCTGCACCATTCTGGGAGGACTTGTCACTTCTTTCCTCACTGTCGTCCTCAGCTTTCCTTTTTCCCATGGTTACTTCCGGCTCACCAACAATTCTTCTACCTCTAATAATTGGGTTATTATTCACCTCAATATTTTTCAGTTGTTGTAGACCTGCAGCTCCAATATTTGACAACATAATTGGATTTTTCCTTATTTTCACGATCCTTTTCTTAGAGTCTGTATTGTTTTCTCCATTTGACTCGATACTGATCTTTTTTCTCTCTAACTCCCACTCACTTGAGTCTTTAAACTTCTTAACATTGGCATCATTTCTCATCTGGTTAGAAAAACTATTCTTAGAATTTGCAGTATCAGTTAGTGATGATTCTGAGCTTGAAGAGTCATCTGTATTGTTAGCGAACTTCATAAACTTCATGTTCATAACTCTGCTGGTAAGTTTACCAGCTACTGGGGTAGATTTACTCATTTAAAAGATAATTTATTAATGTCGTTAAATATGGAATTATTTTTGCCTATTATCTAAGTCTTCAATACAGACATAAACTATCTTATTAGGTAAGAACTAATTATATTTTGTTTCAGTACGTTTAGGCTTAGTGAGAAATAGATTTCAAGAAATACATGTTTTCCAAAGAGATAGAACTTAAACAGTACATATTAAGACCACTTTATAAAATCTGTTCAACCATTATCAATAAACCAATTACTGACATAACATGTCAAAAATATCATTTGGCCTGTAAATTTGATTAAATATCATTCACACATACATGAGAATGTCTATTGTCTTGAACTTCTATGGTGCAGTTTCAACAGAGGAACCTTTGAAAAATTTTTCAAGCTTTAAAAAATTTGCGATGAGCTGAAAAATCAAAATTTCAATTGAAGATTGTACTAAATTTAACTAACACAAATACAAATATATGTCTTATAATTTAATGAAAGTTAGATAAATCTGTAATTATAGTTAATTTTGGATTATATTAATTCAAAAACTTACACTCTGTTTAATAACTCTGATTTGATTCTCAATTGCACAACGTTATACGGTATTCTTAAGTATAAGACACAAGTGAATATCGGTTTGGAATTTAACAGAATTACAATAAGAAGAAACATCCAATTGATATCGCAGGGGAGTGTGAAATTGTTATAGGTTTATAAGGATGAGATCAGATTATAAATTTACTAATCTCTTAGGAACAGTTTATAGAAAGGGGAATATATTATTCTCTTCGGATGGCACGCAATTGATTTCACCTGTTGGTAATAGAGTCTCTGTTTTCGATTTAGTTAATAATAAATCATTTACATTTGAGTATGAACATAGAAAGAATATTGCTACACTAGATATAAATAAACAAGGTACATTGTTATTATCTATTGATGATGATGGTCGAGCAATATTAGTAAACTTCAAATCAAGACAAGTCTTACATCATTTTAATTTTAAAGATAGATGTCAAAGTATAAAATTTAGTCCCGATGGAAGATATTTTGCATTAGCTGTGGGTAGGTTTATACAAATATGGAAGACACCAGATGTAAATGAAAATAGACAATTTGCTCCTTTTATTCGTCATAGAGTACAGGCTGGTCATTTCCAAGATATTATTTCTTTGACATGGTCAATGGATTCAAGATTTATCATCTCGACTTCAAAAGATTTGACCGCCAGAATATGGTCTCTAGATAGTGAAGATAAAGATTTAGCTTCAATGACTTTTGCAGGCCACAGAGACTATGTCATGGGTGCATTCTTCAGTTCTGATCAAGAGAAGATTTATACAGTAAGTAAAGATGGTGCATTATTTACTTGGGAGTATTCGACAAAGGAAGAAGAATATGAAGATGAGGAACCTGACTTGTCTAAATATAGTTGGAGAATATCTGAAAAAAATTTCTTTTTCCAAAAACATGCCACTGTGAAATGTGTAACATTCCATCCAAAATCGAATATGCTTATTGTAGGTTTTAGTAATGGTGAGTTTAGAATTTACGAAATTCACACTTTCACATTATTACAACAGTTATCTATGGGTCAAAACCCGGTAAACACAGTATCAGTGGATAGTACAGGTGAATGGCTGGCCTTTGGTTCAAGCTCCTTAGGCCAATTATTAGTCTATGAGTGGCAGTCAGAATCCTATATTTTAAAACAACAAGGTCATTTTGATTCACTGAATGATCTAACATACTCGCCAGATGGTTCTCGAGTGGTAACTTCATCAGAAGATGGTAAAATAAAGATATGGGATGTAACGTCTGGTTTCTGTTTGGCCACTTTTGAAGAGCATACATCATCAGTTACAGCTGTCCAATTTGCCAAAAGAGGTCAAGTTTTATTTTCCGCATCATTAGACGGTACAGTAAGAGCATGGGATTTGATTAGATACCGTAATTTTAGAACATTCACCTCAACCGACAGAATTCAATTTAATTGTTTAGCTGTGGATCCATCTGGTGAAGTTGTTTGCGCCGGTTCTCTTGATAATTTCGAAATTCATGTTTGGTCCGTTCAAACTGGTCAATTATTAGATACATTAGCAGGTCATGAAGGTCCAGTCTCCTGTCTTGCTTTTAGTCAAGAGAATGGTGTCCTAGCTTCGGCTTCATGGGATAAAACTATTAGAATATGGTCTATCTTTGCTAGATCTCAACAAGTTGAACCTTTTGAAGTATATTCTGATATAGTTGCTTTAACAATCAGACCAGATGGTAAAAATGTTGCTGCGTCGACATTAAGAGGTCAGATTTCAATTTTCGATATAGAGGAAGGTAAGCAAATAGGTAATATTGATTGTAGAAAGGACATTATTTCTGGTAGATACTTAGAAGATCGTTTCACTTCAAAGAATTCAGAAAGATCTAAATTTTTTACATCTATTAATTATAGTTTTGATGGGTTAGCCATAATTGCTGGTGGTAATAACAACTCACTATGTTTATATGACGTACCAAATGAAGTTTTATTGAGAAGATTTATTGTTTCCCAAAATATGACACTAAATGGTACCCAAGAATTCCTAAATAGTAGTAGAATGACAGAAGCTGGTACTTTGGATCTAATTGATAATGAAGCTGAAAATTCTGATCTTGAAGACCGTATTGACAGCACCTTACCTGGCTCGAGGGCTGGTGGTGATATGTCAACAAGACGTACTAGGGCTGAGATTAGAGTCACTGCAGTTCAATTTTCACCAACTGCCCATGCATTTGCAGCAGCATCCACTGAAGGTTTATTGATTTACTCATTGGATAACATTGTTGTGTTTGATCCATTTGATCTGGATATTGACATTACCCCAAAAAATACTATTGATACATTAAATAAAAAGGAGTACCTTGATGCACTTGTTATGGCTTTTAGATTGAATGAAACATATTTGATTAATAAAATATATGAAGCTATACCAATCAATGAAATCCCACTAGTATGTACTAATATACCAGTCGTATATTTGCCTAAAATTTTACAATTTATTGGGGACTATTCAATGGACTCACAGCATATTGAATTCAATCTTATCTGGATAAAATCCCTTTTATCTTCACACGGAAGTTATATCCAGAACAACAAGCATATTTTTAGTTCATCCATTAGATCCTTACAACGTTTCCTGGGTAGAATTGTAAAGGATGTTGTCAATGTTACAGTTGAGAACAAATACACATATAGATTTTTATCAGGAACTGATGGTAAAATACATATTGAAGGCAGTGACGATGAAAACGAATCTCTTTCGGTAAACCGTGATGATGAATCTGAGGATAATGGGTCAATATCTGTTGATGAAGATGGAGATGATGATGAAGAAGGTTGGGAAGGTTTCGACGCTAAAGAAAATAAATTAACTTTAAATGAGGAAGAGAATGAATCTGATGAAGATGAAGATTTGTTATAATAGTATAGTACTTACATAGAAAATTTAAATTATGCGACACCAAATGATTACTGCCAAATTTGTATGTAGTTTTAGTTTATTTTTTTCTGTGAAAATCGTTTAGATCCTCTATAACATTCAATATATATTTTATAGACCAAAATAATAGTTTCTCCATTGGTTAAGTTATATAAAGTTATTCATTAAGTTTTGTTTGTTTCATATTGTAGTTCTGAGACATCTTACATAAGTATGGTCGCATTATTACTTAATTTGATTCTTATTGAAAATCGGCATCTAACTGATTTTAAAAAATTTAGAGCTCATCGCAAATTAGTAATACATGCAGAGAAACATAAAGTAAACCTTAATTATAATTAAACTCAACTCTTTATGTTCAAGTTCACTTTTCAGAAGAGGATAACTAGATTTGTAATTTGTGAGCTCTAATATTTGTCTATGTATTGAAATCCACGGTTAAGGAATTAGTTTTAGTCGCTGTTTTAAGAGAGGTTATCATTCATATTTTCTTATATAAGATCAAAGTTTGCTTGAATAGGTAACACAAATAGAAGTAATTCATTGTTATTGTATTAATTGAATATTGAAGCAATACAATGAATGGTGAAATTGAGGTTTTAGAACAAGTTGGTTCCCTTTTGGAAAATTCTCCTTTAGATGATAAGGAATATGAAGACGCTATAAACTTGATTAATCCAATAATAATAAGAACTGGTCAAGATGAGAATTATCGAATTGAATTAGCATTTAATAGAGATATTTGGACAACCATTAATAAATGCATTATCAATTTTGATGAACATCGATTCATCAATTTGAGTGAACTAAGGATTAAAATTTTTTGCATGAGACTGATCAGGGGATTGGTAATTTTATTAAGGAATCTCTCTGCTTCAAACCAAGATATAGCTAATGAGATGCTTCTTCAGAATAGTACCATTAGACTTTTCTTGAGGTTATCTATTG
The DNA here is from genome assembly GCA_030568035.1 of Tetrapisispora nanseiensis. Taxonomy (NCBI): domain Eukaryota; kingdom Fungi; phylum Ascomycota; class Saccharomycetes; order Saccharomycetales; family Saccharomycetaceae; genus Tetrapisispora; species Tetrapisispora nanseiensis. The sequence goes on along the minus strand of JAJLTH010000029.1, from coordinate 72,777 downwards.
TCTATAATGGTCCAGCTGAATTATTGACCCTATTATACAACAGTATATTGACTTTTCTACACAATATAACCCAAGTTGATATACTATTTGATGCATCATTTCTTGACCAAACCATTGAATTTTTAATGTACCCAAAATATTTTTGTGATGAGAGACAGGAGACGTTACACCCTTATCTATTGTATTTCCATAATATAATTCAAAACGATGATTTTTTATACAATTTTTTTAGACACGACAATGCAAGTAATATATTTTATGGAATAATTATTAAGGATATTACTCAAAATAAATCAAATATATTCGAGCATTTAAAATCCATAAAACGCAGACATGGAAATCTAGTGGAGGCACCGGAGTTAACAGAAACAGATATCATTCTGATTAAAATCTTTAAAAGAATAGCAGCTAATGAATCATTTGCTCCTTATTTTGAAAAGATTGAAGAGTTAGACAATGATATGTTCTTTTCAATTTTGAAAATTATGCAACTTGTAATTACTAGCTCGGATGATTGGGATAAATATCAGCTTACAGCAGTAATGGCTTGGTGTTTTAGAATATATGATAACTCATGTCTTGCAATAAATAAATATTTTGATGAGAAGTTAGAGGACGAAGCTATCTCTAGTGTTCTTCATGATAAATTACTTATATCATTAGATATTATATCCAAACTGTGTCAGTATGAACACGTACAGAAATTTTTTACCTTCTATAAAGGTATTGAAAAGTTAATCTCTTTATTCCAGGTTTTACAAGATAATCTGATAAAAATTAACTTCCAAAAAGATATAAGTGGTCATATTAAATCCATGAAATCAACAAATGCAATGGGTGATAAGATTTCTGATGATAGATTACTTCTAAAAAGAATCGATTTTGAAAACTATGATATTAAATCAACAAACTTTCCAGAATGTAAACTAATGATAGTAGAAATAATTACTATGTTGGCTTATGATAACAAACAAGTACAAGATCAAATAAGAGAATTACATGGTTTACAGTTGGTTCTTTCTAATTGTATTATTGATGACAACGATCCTTTTATCAAAGAGAGAAGTATAGTTTGTATAAGGGTCCTATTGACAGAAAATAAAGAAAATCAAAAATTTGTTGCACAACTAGAATCTCAGAAAGCAGTACAAAATGAAATTTTGGAGGACGCAGGTTATGAAGTTCAAATTGGTTCAAATGGTGCTGTTGAGTTAAAATCGAAAGTCAACCCAGCAGACCTAGTAAAGAAACCAAAATTGAAATAAAATATCTGAAATAGACTATATAGATCCATTTTTAATATAGTTATAAAAAAGTTAATATTATATTTTTTAAACTTATCCTTGATATTTAATAGTTACAATCTTAGTTTATTTTTATTTAGTGATTACATACGACCATTAGCCAATAAAACACCTAGATTTTCAAATAGGACATCTTCATTATCTTTATAAAATTGTGATCTTCTCACCATATCTTCATTATATCCATCATCACCTGATAACACTTTTAAGGCGTTAGAACTTGATTCGATATATTCTTGTAAAGTTGGTACTGGATTCTCTGATATTTTTTGGAAAAATTGGTATTTCTTACCAGATTCATTTAATTGCAAGTGTAATAATCTAGAGTTGTAATATAATTCATCTAATTTTGATTTCATTTTTGATTGTTGTATATTCATCGATGTTAAAATAGACATGCCATCTGATGATAAATTATTCTTGTCTTTTGCTTGAGCATTTTTCTCCACAGGTTCTTGAACAGCTACATCAAATACGACATCTCCATATGTAGAAGCTTTATCAACTCTGACGGAATAGTCAATTTTAATAGGCTTCATAGGAGAAACATGTTTGTTTATTAGTGTTAATAAATCATTTAATGTTAGAGTGGATGGTTTTGTACCATTGTATTCAGTGTGTTGTTGTTCTGGTAATATTAACTCTGATAATAGGTTATCCATTTGAATTGTTGTCAAATCTCCATTTGATTGGTCATTTGAATTGAACGATTTGTTTGAGATATTAGAAAAGCCCGAGTTTAAATTTGTACTTTTGACGTTAGAATCATCTATCAGCAAATTGTTGATCAATAAATATTTATAGACAAAATAGACAGCATCCTGTATCGAACCTTGAGATAATCCAATAATAGAAGCTAATTGGGGAGAATATTCTAACACGGTCCCTGTTATATTTCTTAATTGTAAAGTTATTGTACAATCTAAATTTTCAGAGCCAGGCCTTTTCATATCTAGACCGTCAAACTGAACAGGATTTTTTGGGTCAAAGTTCCACTCAACAGCATCTATAATATCATCCTTGTTATTGCTTTCGTTTGTTGTGGCATCAGTCATATCAACATCTTTTGATTCATTTTCATCTGAAGTCGTTGTATTTAGATTCTCATTATCAGTATCTTTCTTCTTCTTAAAATCGACCGCAATTCCTTGAAAATAGCTGCTGAACTTTTTTCTAGACTCAGAGGAGATGTCTTCATCATCCAACAACCTACCTTCAATTCTTAAAGTCCATGATGCATTGGACAAATCCTGAGATTCATCTTGCCATGGTTGGTTTTCTGCAGTATTAGATACGAAAACACGTAAAAATTTGGTCTCTGGAGAGGCTTTTCCATTATACATTGAAGGAGATATTGATTCTGTGTTATTTGACCATTGGATAATATTCTGATTTAATTCAATCTTTTTTCTTGCAAGATAAACATCGATTTTCTTTTCTGCATCTAATAATTGTTCATATGAATTCAATTCTGGTACTAAATCAGTTAAGTATGATGGAATATATGAATCGATGGGATTTTGAGTGGACATGGGGTTAACTTGCTGTTTAATAATATTATTATTGGTAACAACGGGAGTCTTTGTATTATTTTTAGTGTTGTTCATATTAGTATCATTTTTTTTGGCCGCAACCTTAGCTTTAGAACCCGACATTCTCAGTTATAAATATTGTTGTGTTTTTCGTGAGTGGTATTATCAATGAAAACCAAAACTTACTTTAAATACAACTTAATTTTTTAAACCTATTGGCTAGATAAAATTTTAAATAAAACTTATTATCAATGTAGACATGTAGTTTACTCTTTTAACGACAGTATTTAATAAAGATTGTTATGTGTTTTGTATTGATTTCAAAGTTTTAAATATTTGAATATGGTTGTGTTTTTTTTTTTTCTTCTTGCATCTTCAAATTTCGTTTTTCGTGCGAGATGAAAAAACTCAAGAAGAGGGAAAACTCATTTTGAAGCTCTCTCTATCGAATAAATGTATTAAATGAATAAAGTTATTACATGTTGGTTAATGTAGATTACAATTAATGGCAATATAAGCTCAGTTTATATTTGGAGGTTATTGTATTGTTTGGGAAGAGTTAAGTAGAGTTCATTTTAGAACATCAAAACAGGTAATCTGTGGGTACCGTCTCAGTATACAGTTCAAAAATTTTTTTAGATTATTCAAGAGAGAATCGAAAGTATGTTTAAGCCTAGTTATACGTTATTAAGTGCTCTGACTAAACGTACGAAGAGGGTGAAAGTGCAAGCTCTGAAAGACTTTCCGGTGTTTCAAATATATAAAGGTCAAGTCATAGATGTCAAGCCATCCTTAATGAGGAATTTTTTACATTACCAAAATGGAGCACGTTATATTTTGAAAGATAGTGATATTAATATGGAATTATTTCAATTGAATGAACAAAGGGAGGCTGAAATAAAGGATATAGCAGCTGAAAAAAATCTGGAAAATTCAGCACTTGTTAAGAATGTGAAGAGTAAGAAACAACCGGAGCCAATGAAGAAAGAACAAGTACCAAATAAACAAGAGAAAGCTTATAAGAGTATCTTAGAACAAGATCATAAGATTGAAAATGTTAATATTCCTGGTCTTGATCTTTAATGATGAAGATTTTATCAAACAAAAAAAAAGCAAAAGCAATAGTAAAGTCACTATAACCAACGTCCATGTAAATAATACATTCCAACGATGAGAAAAATACAATCATTTAATGTGCACTGCATATATGTATGCATATATATATATATATATATAATATTCAGTAATTATTCAATATTTTTAGCAAATTATTAGTAAGTTAATTACCAAACTTAGATGACAGAACCGTCAGAGATAAGAATCTTCTTCATATGTATTAACTATATATGATTATGCATAATAAGAAATATTTACTTTCTACGTTTGTTTGGTAAGTCTTGTTCATCTTCCATATCGTTCATCATTTGATTTCTGACAATATCTCTAATGTAATTTTCTAATTCTTGTTCAGCATTTTCACCTTGTATGATTTGTTCCAATTTTTGTCTACGTTCCATAGACTCTGAATCATTCTCATCGACCACATCATTCTCTAGTGTATAGCGTATACTATCCTTGAATTGTGCCATTTGTTCTGGATCGATACCACTTAATCTTGTATCATTTTCTACATTGATACCCATTTTGTCTCTCATATATGTGATCAACTCGGGGAACTCTGAGTCCTCTTCAAAAGTGTCCAATGCAGTCTTCCCTTCATTATTCACAATACTAAAATCACCATTCAACTCTTCTAAAATCACTTTTGCAGCATTAATATCTTCTACATGGTGTAACGGAGTATCTCCGTCGTTGTCTTTAATATTAATATCACCATTGTGATCATGGCATAGTTTCTTCAATAGATCAATATGACCATACGCAGCGGCAGCATGTACGGGAGTGTACCCATTAGGATCTTTACTGTTTGCAGTGAAGTTATCATTCAAAAACTGTTCGACTAAATCGACTCTACCATCACTTGCAGCAATCCAAATATTCATAATAGCCAAAAAAAAAAAAAAAAAGATTCAATAACTTTGTAACCAATTCGTATCTACGAATTTCTATTGCACCAATTAAAAAAGAAAACACTAGATCTCAATCACACAGCCAAAGAAAAGAAACAATTACAACAACGTAAAACAAATATATTAATATGAAAACCAACCATCAATGTTTTAAACAAAGTTAAGAAAAGATAATATACAAAGACATCTTATATATACAGAGAATCTAAAGCTCATCGCATAAATTTTTCACTTTCTCCATAGTAAGTAATATTTTATTATAAGTGATATTTTTTTAATTATGGTGAAACAAAACAAGATAATGAAAAAAAAAATAAAAAATTTAAACAGAGTGTGAGTTTGAATGTGGTGTAAGTTTTTAAAAAGCACATGATGGCAACCTGGTGTGAGATAATGGATATGAAGATAGTTATATATTATAAGAGATGCTCTCCACCCTTTCCCCCTTCCCCCCCCCCCTCCAACTTGTTAAAAAACACACTTCGTTCTTTCCAACTCTCTCATTCTAATCATATATATGTGTGTCTAATTTCCCGTCATAACTGACTGACTTCAAACCCATTCAAACACCTTGATTAAAGTATGTATATGTATATGTGTATGTATATGTATATGTATATGTATGTATATGTATATGCATATGCCCTTCTTGTACATAGAAGTGTGTTATCACTCTGTACGAGGTATAACACCTAAAATTGAAATAAGCATCAAGAAACACAAATTTTTGGAAAATATCATCACAGTCAACTGGAAAGTTTCAATTCAATTGATGAAATGAAGGAACCCTTTTCCTTCCCAAGGTTGATGGTATGGGATAATCTTGAATGGCAATTATTCTTTTTGATGGATAGATGTGAACTTGGTTGTTTACTTATTTGAATTTAAAGTTTGAGTTTGCGGAGCCTGGGGACATGAGTTTCTAACCAACGTTAAATCAGAACCTATTTGAACTGAACCACAATCTCTTCTGTTGTTTTTTAGGCTGTTGCGTTTTTTTGATACACACTCACAGAAAAATTGGTTATGCGTTCTTTCAATCGTGCTTTTGTAAGCATTAATCGTAATGCTATTCGATTCTATCAAGTGCCTACTACGAAAAGATCTATAATTCCAATTTACCCATCCGTAGAACCATTGAAGAATAAAAATAGTGTCATTTATGATATCTCTAAGAATGACGTTGAACAAACGTTGGATCCAACTGGTTGGAGAAGAAAATTATTGAAAAAAAATTCTGATAATTCAAGTAGTGGTGAAGTTGTTAAGAGAACCTCTTATATTGAGACTGGTGATGTTGTGAGAGTCACCTACGATAAATCGAAATGTGATGATGATACTTTTATTGGTTATGTTTTGGGTGTCTACAGAAAGAATTTAATACAAGACTCCTCGATATTGTTAAGAAATCAAATTGGTAAAACTTTTGTAGAGGCAAGAGTACCAATATTCTCACCATTAGTTCAAAATATCGATATCTTAAAGAAATGTGAAATAGGTGAAAAGAGGAGAAAGAGAAATAAACATTATTATATTAGAGGCACCAAGTTGGATGTTGGTGAATTGGAGTTAATGTTAAGAAAGAAAAGGTGATTTTTAAAAGTATATACAATAAATTGAACGAGACCCTGAAACCAAATAACATTCATTCCATGTAAATAGATGCAAATATTAAGTGTTATACCCGCTTCGATCATTCTTCAGGCCTCTATTTCAATTCACTTATTGTCTTCGATTGTTACTATTAAAAATGGAAAGACGGTACGGTACGATTTGATATTAAACACTAGTCATTTGAATATATATATTTGTATATAAAATAGAAGTAAGAAAGTTTCATAAAAAAAACAATGATATAAAATATTTAAAAATTGTTAATAATGGATATTAATCTTTTTTGCTTGTCAAAATTAATTATATTTGAAGATTTTGGCTTCTTTTCTTTCTTCGTTGGAAGCAAAACCTGTTGGACCAGATTTAGCTAATCTTTTTTGCTCAGCCTCTGATTCCTCAGCAATCTTCAATACTCTTTCCCATCTTTTCTTTTCATTTATTTTCTGTTGGTTTGGATGTATTTTATTATCATACATAGAAATCATCATCGAACCTAATAGCAATACGACAGAGATGAATTGAGCGTACATTCTAGCTTGGACGGCTTTTTGACTTGTAGTCATGATTTTATCTCTGTTAATAATTTCCCAAGAGGCCCATAGAGAAGCACCCCAAGCACCTACAATAATCTTATATCTGTTCTTCATGAAGTATTCCAAGGATTTGTCTTTAAAAGACAATTGAGCCCATCTGTTGGCTTCTGCAATGGCATCTGCAGATTCGGAACCTGTACCATACGTAAGTTCATCGAACTTATTAGAACCTTCTTCGGCCAAGATAGCAGTCAAAGTGACAGGAGGAATGATGGCCAAACCTGTCTTAATAGACCATGGTAAAGTCTTTAATTTAATGCTTGGGAATCTTTTTGGAAGGATTTTGTAACCGGCAAACGATATAGCACCACCGATTAATAAACCTTTGATACCACCCATTATGGTGTAGTATCTTTGACCTTCGATTTCCTCAGCTGTTAGAATTTTCATTTTTGGTATATATAAATATGTATGTGTATGTGCCCTTATGATATAAGTTGTGTTGATATGTTCGATATTATTAAAATCCAAAAAGTACAATTTAACACAACCAAAATTGATATATAAGATATAGCAAACGAAATGTTAAATGTTATGATAAAACCATAACAATTAGTACACAAGAATATAGAAGTTTCTCTATATATATAGTAAAAATATATAATATATATATATAAATTTAAAATACGATAAAAAGTGATACATTCTATAGTAGAAGACAGTGTACATGTATTTTTTGTTATTAATGTAGTAGTCCTCTTTACACTCTGTAGTCACATTTATTGATCGAATATAAACAGTAAAGATGATAGTAGTGAATGCGAGAGTTTATAAATTTATCAATATATAATTTGTTCTCGAAATGAGTTAATTTAAGAAAATGGCTCTTTAAACGGTAGGAAATGCAGAATGAGCATTACGAAATTAAATTATTGCTCAAACGAAAGAATTTTAAGTAATTAACAAAGAGGACCGAGAAAAGAAGAACGAATAGAAAGTTTCAATTAACCATAAGAAGAACATCATCATCACCTCTCCTGAAACAATGTACAAAGCCATGTAATTTTATTTTTATTTTTTATTTTTTTTCATTTCAGTTTCTTAACTGTTAGTTATTAATTAATTCCAATTAATTAAAGTTTATTGTTGGGATCGATGAATGAATACCTGAACGAATGATATGTAACAGTTCTTTTGTTGGTTCCTTTACAAATTGTTTTCGTAACATCCAATGAGACCAAAAAAAGAAAATTTTTCACAAAACTTTTTCAGTGAGATACTGAGACTGAGAGAGACTTTGGAAAATAGTGTGTTATTTATTATATAAGTGATTTAGAGAGATACAGATGATACAGGGGCATGTTGTTTATTCTGCTGTGGTTGTCATCGAATTGAAGTGAGTACTTCCCATTAATTAGAATTTAGATGGATGAAATTTTTTTTTGTATCATATGTTGTTATCATGCATGTTGTATCTTTGTTTTATGGGAGAGAGAGAGAAAGGGAGTTTGATAGGTGTCTTTCTTTTTTTTTAATTTGTTGATTACGTATGTTGTTTGCCGTGTGCTACGTGCTTTGTTGTGCTAGCTGCGTGTTGTACTGTTTATGCGTGATTTGTTCTTGTTTTTAATTTTGAGGTGTATGCATTGTTTGTTCTGCTCCCTAAGACATCCCGCAGAGGTGTGTACCATACTTTTGTACATGTGTTTCTTATCTGCTGCCGGCTTTTCTCTATACGTCACGTGCTTGGGTTCTTATTGGACTTATTGGGCCGGGAGATTGCTGGGAAAGCACTTGTGAATGTGTCAGCCTGGATTAGTGACACAAAATACAGGAGATCATATATAGATTTTTTCTATTTTCATATACACCCACATATATATATATATATGTGGGTGTATATGTGGGTGTATTTTTTTGAGTTGGTTATCTGGTTATATTCCTATAATCATTCTTTTCTCCACTGGCAAGTGAATGTACACTACAACTCATAATGTTGGTTCAATATTGTTTTTTGTTATCGATTCTCCATTTAGTGGTAGCAAAGGAATACATTATTAATCTGAAAAATAACTACAGCATAAGGAACTTTTTAAACTCAAATATACTCAACTTGCCGAACGCAAAAGTGTCGGACTACATTCAAGACGATGATAAGCAGATCAAAAAAATTATCCAATTTGGTGGTTTCAAATGTTTTGTCATCGATGATTCAATGAATAAGAAAATTTCTTTAGATCTTATAGAACGATTAAAGAAACATCCTTTTGTGATGGATATTTCCCCTAACGTTAAAGTTGAGTTATATGATGAGAATAGCGGGGGTGATACTGAAGGTGACAATGGCAACAACTATGATTCTGATTACGATGAAGACTCAAACAAAGATGAACACTCAAACAAAGATGAACACTCAAACAAAGATGACAAAAACGAAATTGACAGTAGAGAGGATGAATATGATGATGAATATAAAGGTGTAGATATACAATTTGGAGCTCCCAGGCATTTAGGGAAACTCTCATCCAGGTTCCAACTACCTTATAATATCAAGGATGAAAAGGAATTTAAAGATTTCATTCATTATTATTATGATAAGACCTACCAAGGTTCTAACTCGGTAGTGTATATAATCGATACCGGCGTATTCAAGGAGCATAGAGAATTTAATAACAGGGTAGTGTTCGGCGGTGACTTCATTGGAGAAGGTCAAGGGGATTATAACGGCCACGGAACTCATGTAGCCGGTCTCATTGGTTCAAAAACGTTTGGCGTAGCCAAAAATGTTACAATGTTTGACGTAAAAGTTCTTGATCAAAAAGGTTTTGGAAATTTGACTTCCGTTTTATCCGGTATTGAGTTTGCAGTTAACAACTGTAAAACAAAACAACAACCATTAGGGAAAAATTGTATAATAAACATGTCCTTGGGGACAATTAGAAATCCAATAATTAACGAAGCAATTAAAGAAGCTCATTTAAATGGAATGACTGCAGTTGTTGCTGCAGGAAATAATAATTTCAGTGCATGTTGGACGTCCCCAGCTTCATCTAATTATGCTATTACGGTAGGGGCAATGGATGACAGAACCGATACTATTGCTGTTTTTTCTAACTGGGGACAATGTGTTGATATTTTTGCACCTGGAGTAAGAATAAAATCTTTATCAAACAGAAAACTAGAGAATGGAGTAATTCACTCGGGAACCTCAATGGCATCACCCATTGTAGCTGGATTTGTAGCTATATTAATGGAGAGGGGCTATAAAAATACTGAAATAAAACAAAAATTAATAGAAGATTCGACCAAAAGTGTATTTAGTAGACTGACATTATTCTTCAAATACGGAACTCCAAATAGAATAATATACAATGGAATTGAAGAGATTATCAATTTAAATAGAGATATCATCAAGAAAAAGGAAGAATCAAAGGAATTATCCGAATTACCTATCCCAAATGGTACATCTGAAGATGATGACCATAGCAATGAAAATATACCAGATGAAACTTATAATGGCGATGAATGGGAAGAACCTTCGAATAGAGGGAAAGATATTGATGGGGGTGATACGGATAAAGAGGAAACAGATGATGAATTAAATAACGATGATCCTAAAACTAAAACCCCCCATGATGATGATGATGATGATGATGATGATGACACTTCTAGTGACGGTGATAATAACAGTGACGGTGATTCTAATGAAACGTTTCCTGATATTAAAAAACCACCATTATCTCATAGCAGGAAAAAGTTCTTCGATAAATTCCAAAGGATTGGTAGATTTACTTACCCAACAATCAAGATGAAAGAATTGGCTAATTATATGAAACACTACAAGCCTTCAAAAGACGTCTTTGGAGATACAGAAAATATGTATTTCGATCAGTCATGGATTTCTTAATGCTATCAAGCTGCTGATAACTAAGATACATATATAATGAAAGAAATCATAGGAATTAAATAAAACATTATATAAATAGGCTTATATATATATATATATATATATATATATATCTTCTAACGGTTTAGTTTGCTATCTTCCAATAGTGTGCTTTGTTGTTACTTGTTAATTCTTCAAATTATTAAATTCAGTATGGTACAATTGAAGTCACCTCATCGGAAAATGAAATTCGAACAATTGAAAAATTAGAGTTTATGAATCTTAAGCATACTTGTATTCAAGTGATATTTAACCGCTAATTATATTATTTAAATAGTTCTATTATGAGTTTTTAATATTAATTAATGGTGCAACTTCGATTTTAAATACTGTTATATGTATACTATCGACAGCATTAGACAAAACTTTAATATAATTCATTTAATTTAAGCGAGTACCAAAATTCTATAAACCAAATTGAACAAATCGTGAAAATAACTACTAATATAATATATACCATAGAGTATGCCTGTTAATATTAAATTAGGTTACACTTTTAAACGCATACATATTTCATCCAGATTTAGATTTCTCCCTCGAGTACGACAACATCCATTCTCTCACTTAACAAATGTTAGATCAAATACGAACATCGAGCATCAAACAAGGAAAAATATAATATATGTGACTAAATATTGTAATAATGACATTAAGAGATTGCATTTGAGTGTGACTAATAGACGATTTTCGATCTCAAGGAATAATTTAAGGAAAGCATTGCCTAAGATACGATCTAAGTCTTTCAAAGAATTTACTGATCCAAAATTTGTTACGAACTACGCTGTACAACATAGAAAACTTCCTCCACATTTTATTGGTCAGAATACTATAGATAGAGCACCGGCATCTCCATTGAAAGAATTTATAAAGATACGAGGTGGACATACAGTAATTTCCAAGATTTTAATTGCTAATAATGGTATAGCAGCAGTAAAAATGATTAGATCGATTAGAAAATGGGCCTATGAAACATTCGGTGAAGAAAAAACTTTCCAATTTGTTGTTATGGCTACACCAGAAGACTTAAATGCTAACTCAGAATACATTAGAATGGCAGATCAATATGTTGAAGTCCCAGGGGGTACTAATAACAATAATTATGCAAATGTGAACCTTATCGTGGATATAGCAGAAAGATTTAATGTTGACGCTGTATGGGCTGGCTGGGGGCATGCTTCTGAAAATCAGCACTTACCACAAAAATTAGCTCAGTCAAAAAGAAAAATATTATTTATTGGTCCACCAAGTAGTGCCATCAGAAATATTGGGGATAAAGTGTCTAGTCTAATTGTTGCCCAGCATGCAAAAGTGCCTTGTTTTCCTTGGTCAGGCTCTGGAATTGACTCTGTTAAAGTTGACTCGAAAAGTGGGCTTGTTTCTGTTGAGAAAGAATTATATTTCAAAGCATGTAGTTCATCCCCTGCTGATGGCTTGGAGAAGGCAAAGAAAATTGGATTTCCTGTAATGATTAAAGCTTCCGAAGGTGGAGGTGGTAAAGGTATTAGACAGGTTGAAAAGGAAGAAGACTTTGTAAGATTGTACCACCAAGCAGTAAATGAAATACCTGGCTCGCCAATTTTTATTATGAAGTTAGCCGAAGATGTGCGCCATTTAGAAGTTCAATTATTGGCAGATCAATATGGAACCAATATTTCATTATTTGGGCGTGATTGCTCTGTGCAGAGAAGGCACCAAAAAATTATTGAAGAAGCTCCCGTAACAATAGCAAGTCAGAAAAAATTTGCTTCAATGGCTGATGCTGCTATTAGGCTTGGAAAACTTGTTGGTTATGTATCAGCAGGTACTGTGGAGTATCTATATTCTCCAAAAGAAGATCAAGCATATTTTTTAGAACTGAACCCGAGATTACAGGTTGAACATCCAACCACAGAAATGATAACAGGAGTAAACCTCCCAGCAGCGCAATTACAGATTGCTATGGGTATTCCAATGCATAGAATAAGAGATATAAGAACTCTGTATGGTTTTGATCCTGATATAAATACTACAATCGATTTTACTAGTACTTCAAATGATGGAACACACGAAATTTCAAATCCAATTCCGAAAGGTCATTGTATATCATGTAGAATTACTGCAGAAGATCCAGACCAAGGTTTTAAACCATCTGGGGGATCTCTTGAAGAATTAAATTTTCGTTCATCTTTTAACGTTTGGGGGTATTTTTCGGTTGCTAATAAAGGTAAAATCCATTCATATTCTGACTCACAATTTGGGCATATTTTCGCTTTTGGTGAAAATAGACAGCAAGCTAGGAAAAGGTTAATTGTATCTTTAAAGGAATTATCACTTCGAGGAGAATTTAAAACTACTGTAGAGTATTTGATTAAATTATTGGAGTCAGAAGACTTTGAAGACAATAAAATTTCGACATGTTGGCTGGATGACTTAATCTCACAAAAGATTACTTCAAAAAAACCAGATTCAATTTTATCTGCAATTTGTGGTGCTGCCACAAAAGCACACGTAGCATCCAAGTTAAATCATGAGCAATTTATGGACTCTCTAAAACGAGGGATTGTTCAACCAGCCCAAACAATGCGAACTGAATTTCCAATTGAGTTTTTACATAATGATTTCAAATATAAATTTACAGTAACAAAATCATCTGTAGATACATATATATTGCATCTTAATAACTCACGCTGTGAAATAAGAGTTCGTGAGCTTTCAGATGGTGGTCTTCTAATATCTCTTGGTGGGAAATCCCATACTATATATTGGAAAGATGAAGTTGATTCTATGAGGTTAACAATCGATTCTATGACCACAGTTATCAAGGTTGAAAATGACCCTGAGAAACTGAGATCTCCATCCCCTGGTAAGTTGGTTAAATATCTTGTTGATAACGGTAAACATGTTAATGTTGATGAACCTTATGCGGAAGTTGAGATTATGAAGATGCAAATGCCGCTTTTGGCTCCTGCTGCGGGTATTATTCATACCCTAAAGACTCCAGGTTCGACCATATCTCAAGGTGAGCAAATTGCTACTTTAGAATTAGATGATATTAAAATATCAAATCCAAATCTTTTATTTAAAGGTAGATTGCCAAATTATGGTACTCCAGCTATTGAGGGAACTAAACCTGCTCATAGATTTCAATATTTATACTCTAAATTAGATAATCTATTAAATGGCTATGATACTCAAGAATCATCGATTGAATTAGTTGAAGAGTTATTAGAAATATTAAGTAATCCGATATTACCTTATTCGGAATGGCATTTACAGTTATCAGGTCTTCATCCAAAGATTCCTAAAAAGTTAGACCTAGAAATGCAACAAATAATTAACACGTATTCCAAAATAAATTTACCTTTCCCTGCAGTTGAATTAAATAAAAAATTAGAAGATGCAGTTAATGAACAAAATGTTGATCCTTCAATGAGGCAAATTTTAGAACCTCTATTTGAGATAACAAATAGATATTTACATGGTATAACAATCCATGAATACTCTGTAATTTTGAAGATTTTAGAGAGATATTATTCGATCGAAAAATTATTCATTGGAGATAAAGTGAAAGAAGAAGGTGTTATACTTAAATTACGTGATCAGAATATAGATGATTTAAAGATTGTATCTAATATTGTGCTGTCACATTCGAAAATTTTACAAAAAAATAAGCTGATCATGGAAATATTAGGATATTATTCGGATCAATGCTTCAAGTCTTCAAAATTTGCTCATCTGATAGAACCTATACTTATAGATCTAACTAAATTAGACAATTCTTCAACAGATGTGTCACAATTTGCTAGAAAACTTTTAATTGACTGTTCATTGCCCTCATTAAAAGACAAAAAAATGATGATAAGCAATAGCATTTCACAGTCATTGAAAGACTCATCAAATGTTGATAGCTATGAAATCGAAACACCTAATCTAGATTATTTAGAAAAAACTATTGAATGTGATTATGCAATTTTTGATTCTTTATTTCCATTTATTGTTAATGATAATAATCAGATTGCAAACTCAGCAGCCAATATTTATATTAGAAGGGCATATAGGGATTTTTTGATTTCAAATTTAAAGATGGCCCATTTTGAAAGAAAAAACATATGGACATGGGATTATCACCAAAAAGTTGAACTTATAAATTACTCTATCTATGGAAACGATAATAAAATTCTTCCCAATTTATCCTGCGAAAAATCTAACAACTGTTCAGACGATGAAACTTCACTGACAGTTACTGGTATTCTCACATATTCAAGGACTTTTGCAGATTTATATTCCACTATCAATTCTCTGAAGCAGTTTGTTAAGAATATACCTCATAATGAAGATCTCAATAAACCTGACTTGAAGAATACCAAACCCATTTCAAGAAACGTGTTGCTTTATGTTAACAGTTCTAGTAATATAGTAATTGAAGAAGATATGTGTAACTATTTTGAATCCATTCTTCTTAAAAATCATTCTACATTAAAAGAGTCAAACATAAAGAGAATTACTTTTATTGTAGGTAATGATGGGAAATCTTATCCTAAGTATTTTACATTTAATGGTACAAATTTTAAAGAAGAGAAAACTCTTAGAAACACAGATCCTGCTATGGTTTATCAATTGGAAATGGACAAGCTATCTAATTTTTATATAACACATGTGTCCACCGGAAACGCTAAAGTCCAAATATTCAAAGGTATCTCAAAAGTCAACTCGTCTGATGTTAGATATTTTGCAAGAGGTACCATCAGAAGCAATAAAAGCATGCAAAAGTATGGCTCGACAAAGCAATTCTTGAAAAATAAAGCCGATAAATATATTAGAGAAATGATTGATAGCTTAGATATTACTAGGTCAGAATACTCTAACCTTAATAATATTTTTTTAAACTTCTCTGATGTGGCAACAATAGATGAATCAGAGCTTATAGGGACTTTTGATTTTCTGTTTCAAAAATATAAACAACGGTTTAACAAATTAAAAATTTCACAAGTTGAAATAAAGATTTCAATCCGAACTTTAAATAAATCAAATGTTGTTTGTTACCGTATTGTTGTCAAAAATCCTTCTGATTACGTTATTGATAAATACGTATACAAGGAAATTTTAAACACTAATGGTAATTATATATTGCAATCAGTTGGAAAACCAGGTCCTTTAGATTCAAAAAATGTTAATATTCCATATACACCAATTACTCAGTTAGAGCAGAAGAGGCAGATTGTTAAATCACTTGGTACTACTTATATTTATGATTTCCCAAGCCTATTTGAGGAGGTTGTAAGACGCAACTATAAAAACTATTGCACAAATGAAGTTTATGATAAAACTATCTTTGAATGTTGGGAACTAATCGATGATGGAAATGGAAATTTAGTAGAGGTTCAGAGATCACCTGGTAATAACAATTGTGGCATGGTTGCATTCAAAATATTTATGAAAACACCAGAATATAAAGATGGGCGTTCTTTCATAATAGTTGCAAATGATTTATCCTATCAAATGGGTTCTTTTGGGCCTGCTGAAGATCAATTTTTTGATATGGTTACAAAATATTGTATGGAAACTGGGTTGCCAAGAATTTATATTTCTGCAAACTCTGGTGCTAGAATTGGAGTCACTGAGGAATTGGTACCACTTTTTAGTGCAGCTTGGAAAGATATCGACGATACCACAAAAGGTTTTGATTATATATATTTGACCGAATCAAATTATAATAAATTGAGAGAAATTGGTAAGGAAGACACCGTTGAGGTTGATCAAATAATTGAGAATGGTGAAATCAGGTATGTTATCAATGCAGTTATAGGTAAAACAGATGATTTTGGAGTGGAGTCCTTAAAAGGTTCCGGCTTAATTGCTGGCACCACATCAAGGGCGTATAAAAATATTTTTACCTTAACTTTGGTAACAGGTAGATCAGTTGGTATTGGTGCCTATTTGGTGAGATTAGGTCAAAGAACAATCCAAATTGAAAATAATCCTATTATACTAACAGGTGTACCTGCAATTAATAAAGTTCTTGGAAAAAATGTTTATACCTCCAATCTACAAATAGGCGGTTCACAAATTATGTATAAAAATGGTATATCTCACTTAATTGCATCTGATGATTTGGCAGGTGTATCGTATATTATTAAATGGCTTTCATATATCCCAGAAAAGCGTGATTGTGAAATACCAATAGTTTCCTCATCAGATAGCTGGGATAGGGATATTCAATATAGCCCAATTGCCAATGAGATTTACGACGTAAGATGGATGTTAAGAGGGCGTACAATTGAGGGGAAGTTCCAAAATGGTCTCTTTGATAAAGACTCTTTTTTTGAAACTTTGTCTGGTTGGGCTAATGGAGTTGTGGTGGGAAGAGCCAGATTAGGGGGTATTCCAGTTGGTGTTATTGCATCTGATGTAAGAACATTTGATAATATCATACCAGCTGATCCTGCAAACCCAAAATCAACAGAGTCAATCATACATGAAGCTGGTCAAGTATGGTATCCGAACTCGGCATTCAAAACAGCACAGGCTATTAATGATTTTAACTATGGTGAACAACTGCCGTTAATAATTTTAGCAAATTGGAGAGGGTTCTCTGGTGGGCAACAAGACATGTATAAAGAAATTTTGAAATACGGATCTTTTATAGTTGATGCACTTACTGATTATAAACAACCAGTTATGATTTATATTCCGCCAATGGGTGAATTAAGAGGTGGGTCCTGGGTAGTGATGGAGCCATCTATTAACCCAGATCATATGGAAATGTTTGCTGATATTAATTCAAGAGCAGGCGTTTTAGAACCTGAAGGAATGGTTAGTATCAAATTTAAGAAAAGTAAGTTGTTACAAACAATGTCAAGATTGGATGAACAATATAAGAGTCTGCAGAATGAATTATTGACTGGCTCTCTTTCAACTGAACGGTACCGTGTGTTAGCTGATAGATTGAAAAAAAGGGAAGATGAAATAATGCCTGTATATAAACATTTGGCAGCACAGTTTTTTGATCTTCATGATAGAACCAATAGAATGATTGCTAAAAATGTAATAAGCAAAGAGCTTAACTGGAGCAATTCTCGTCGTTTCCTATTTTGGAGACTCAAAAGAAAGGTATTAGAGGAGTACATCCTACGTAAATTTGAAAGGGTATTAGTTGATAAACCAAGGGCAGAAACATTGAAAAACCTTTACTCATTTTATCCTTCTCAGCTTGACTTGAATGATGATAAAGCAGTTGTAAAGTGGATTGAATCAAATGTTGATGTCATTAACGATCAATTGAAATCCGTTAAAAGAAGCAAATTAAAAAATATTTTACTCACATCTATTAATGCAGAACATGACGACAGTTTATCTGGAATTATTGATGCATTAGATACTCTATCAGTGAAGGATAAAAGTTTAATTATGAATAAATTAAATAAAAGTTAAACAAAACTTTTTTACATACCTAGCTATGGAATTGTCTTTATATTGGATTGCATTTCGCAATCTTTTACATTATATTGATAGTTACTATTTCATTGTTAAAAAAATTTTGCTTGTAAATTTGGAATTATATGCATTTAATAGGATATTCTAAACGATTATGTATGTATGTATATGCTGATGTGTAAAATCCTCAAATTTTAACTTTTTTGTTAATTAGTTCTGGATCAGCGATTTCAGGTGTACGTTTTTTATTCTGATTCTGTTTATTTTGTTGTGACTTGAATTTATTCAAATTTTGTTTAGCTATTTTTTCCTTTTCTCTACATTCAGCAATGTAAGTTGAAGGATCATTTATAACAGAACCATTTTCTCCCATTTCTTTCAAAACGTAATTTATCTCATCTAGTGTTTTGCATTTACTAAAATATTGGAAAAACTTTGACTTTCCAGGAACAATTCTGGAAAGCATATATTTGGTATTTCCGATATGATTATCAAAATCATTAGCTATTTTTATATACTCTTTGCAAGTATCGTACCATTCAAGTGGTTCTTCACTAAATACAGTTGGGTTTTCTTCAGCTGATTCTGCTATCATACCCCCGATGTCCTTTGGTAGTTTAGAAAATTCTATTAATTCTGAATGATGTTTTTTATTTAATATAGCACCGTTGATTAATAATGAAACATTATGGGCTTTGCAAATTTTATAGATGGAAGGAATATAGTCTCTTATTGGAGCTTCTCTATTTCTCATTGGTGTTGTTCTACAATGCACCGTCAAATTTGAGATTCCTGTGCTGCATAATTTTTCTACAAGTTCCAAAGTAGTTTTCTCATCATCTAAGAGTCTTATTTTAACACTAATAGGCTTCTCATATGGTTTTCCTACTTTTGTAACTAACTCTTCAAGTATAGCACATAATTTATCTGGAGTCTTTAACAGAGCAGCACCCATACCAGAATGCACAGAGAAATGTTTTGGACAACCAGCATTAACATCGATACCATCCACATCCTTAATCACTTTTAAGGCAGCCTCGACTGCCAAGCTTGGAGAGGCTGTTCCCATCTGGAATATCAATTTACCATTTTCCATCTTAGGATAAGTTCTAAAAACAAGAACTGGCGGTTTATTTGCATTATGTTGTCCGTTTGATCCCATTGGTATGATGAAATCGATAGTGTTTAAATGTTCATTAACAGTTCTTTGGCATTGTAATAATTTCTTATCTATTATTTCTGGTGACCAAACTAAGTCAGCTCCATGTTGAATAGCCAACAATCTTGTTGGTAATTCGCCGGCTCTCACCATGGGAGCTAAAACAAGCTTACCAGCATAATGTACCATAGTTCTTATTTGTAATTTTCCTCGATAAAATTGGTGACGGTCTAATATTTGACGACAATGTTAACTATACAATATTGACTAATATTTATTAATATATGAATATTTATCAACGTTTTCTGCATCTTAACATTAATAATATTCTAAATAAATTGAACCTCATCTCAAGCTTTTTAATTTTATAGTTTTTCAAATTTTTCAGTGTTAAGAGGCTCTCCATATATTAAAAAGAGAGAATTATTTAAGAAAACTTTGGGAATTAACTACAAAGAGATGTATCAATCAGTATACGTATCCCAAAAGTAATTATCCAAGAATCTGAAAGATCGATATTGTAACGTCTTTATCTTAACTGAAGGATGACTCTACTTCAAATTTGATAGTAAATTTCGTCGTGAGACCCTAGAGGAAGTAGTAGTAAAAATTAATTATAAAATCCTGAATGCATGTGTATTAAATGATAAATAAAATAGGTATATATTTTATAAATGTATGAAAGGATTTGAGATATTTCTTAAAGAAAGGATAAAAAATCTTAATAGTCAAAAATATATTCTTTAGAATGACAATTTGAAGAAAATGAAGCCTATTTACAACCAAAATATTTAGTGTCAATAAATTTGGTCAGAGACCAATTGTGTCCTCCGTTTTTGATTTTTTCATTCGAGATTATGAAACCAACATATATTTGGAATCTTGAACCAAATGCATTTAATATACGTCTTAGACCAACTTCTGTAGCCATGTAAATTACTAGTTTGATATTTTCTAGAGAGACTAAATTGTCTAGTAATACCTGAATTGCCATGATGGCATTAGCACCAGTTATGACATGGGCTTCCATTAAAAGTACTGAACTATACCTGTGTATATTTGGAGGAAGGAACTCTCCGTGTAATTGGGGTTCACCTGTTTGTGAATCAGATTGGATTAATAGCTTCCCAATAGCGATGCTTGGAATTGTGTTTTTTAGAGATCTCATAAAACAATCTCCTGAACGAATTATATTAACAGCTATAACAGAATCAAAATTACACTTAATCATATTTTTCTCAGAATGGCCTTCTGGAGTTTCAATTGTTACTCGTGATTCGATTTTGATATCATTTAAAGCGTTAGCCAATAATATAGTAGCCAGACGATCAAAGTAAAAGACAAAATCATCCCTGCCTAGATTTTTATCTAACAGCATTGTTCTTATTGCTATAACTTGATTTGTTGATGGGATTTCAAAAAGATTTCTATATCTCGATAGAGGTCTTAAATTATCAGATTCCATACCACCCAATTTAATTAATTTTCTTACATGATCTTCTGATTTAACTTTCAATTTGGATTTGATGTGATTAATTAACAACTTAATGGCAACCTGATTATCTGCCATCGATGGAACGATAGCATCAGCATTTTTCATTGTTGGTTTGACATATTTGTCTGCATCTGGTTTGACAAATCTTTCCCATTGTTGAATACAACCTGCCAAATCTCTTCCTCTTGCGACTATATCTCTTGACAATCTTCTTGCCAAACAAATATCTAAATCTGCATCGACATAAATTTTTAAATCCATCAGATCTAAAAGCCTTTGATCATATAATGCATAAATACCTTCGATAACGATAACACTGGCACCATATATTGTAATATTTTTGTCAGGAACTCTATTATGATGTACAAAGCTGTAAACAGGAATATCGGTTTTTTTACCTTCTTTCAAGGATAGAATGCATTTGTATGCTAAATCTAGATCAACAGCCTGTGGTTCATCAAAATCATAATTATTATCAAAGGCAAGTTTTCTCTCTTCTTCATTTAAAGGTTTGTAAAAGTTGTCCAAAGAAACTAAAACTGTCCATGGAACATCTATTTCAGAAACCAGTTTACTCGCAACACTGGTTTTACCTGAACCTGAAGTACCACCAATACCAATAATATATGGAGTAGTCCATGGAGGAATATATTTAGATTTACCAGATTCCAATGATATAACGGAAGATCTTCTTCTCTGGGTAGCCTCATTAGCAACTCTTAAGTGTTCTGCTTCTTCATTAGATATGTAATCAATCAAGACCATTGTTCTTTCAGTATGTGTATGCTGTGTTCCACTGTGGAAATAGTTTAAATTTCTTACAATACCAAATTATTTTTATTTATAACTGGTTGAAACGTTGCTAATTACTGTAAGACTGTGCCCCCAGATTCAAATAATATGTATTCCTAATATTGTGGTATAATGTTATTCAAGATTAAGATCTAGCAGATGAATTAAAAAACTCCAAAAAAAGAAGTAAGAACAAAGGCTGCAAAAATGCAATTTATTTTAGAGGTGTTCAATTTTACAATCAAATTTGCCATCTCCTTATCATATTATCTCTGTTTTTGTTTTATCTCATCTCATCTCATCTCTTATCAATTCATCTCATTAGCATTCCAACAAATTTTTTACAATCTAAATGTCTATTGAAAATAGTTTCGTCGCTAGCATATTTAGTCGTAGTAAATTTTGCAATAAACGCATCTCAATAAAATCAAAAGATGCCTAAAAGATGAGATGACTTAGTTGATTTAATTATATATATATATTAATCTTTACTTAAATCGTTGTTTCTTTTACATTTAAGAAAATTAGATAAATAGTTTGGAGGTTAAGCTGAGTAACTAAAATAGGTCTAGTTAGGTTTTTTTGCATCAGCCAGTTACTCTAAGTTGTCCAGCAGTAGAAAGGAAATGTCTACTGAAAATATAGTTTTAAAGGGTGTAGGTAAAAGAAGGGCAAAGACCACATATGAAACTGAGGTTAATGATTTAATCTCTGATGATATTGATAGAAATTCAAATTTAACAAACGTAACGCAAGAGCAGAAAAATGAAGAAAGGGAGGAATTAAAGGGAAAGGACTCCCAACCAGAGAGGTTACTAATTAGTGACAAAATTCATGATAATATGAATGATTTGAGAACTTTGGCAAAACATAATTATTTGGTAAAGAGAGAGAAAGATAAATTTGTATTATTGATTAAAGAACTTGAAATTTTAGAGAATGATATAAAGCAATATGGTTGGGATAACCTTACTCAGAAGGAGAGAGATAATATAAAGCTTAAGAGGGAACTTGTACAACTTATAAAAAGCAAAAATTCATTAGAAGAGACCTCGTACTATACATTAAATGAAGAAGAAGTCACTAAAGAGACAGATATATCATATAGAAAGAGAAAATTGTTAAATAATAAAGATTATGATAATTCCAAAAGACCTAATAATTTGAATAGAAATTGGGAAGAGACGCAGATTCAGAATGCAGTAAAATACGAAAGAGCAGATAATATGGATAATATTTATATTCATAATTCAAAAGATTATGAATATGTATTTGACCAGGAAGCGATGATAGATTTCACAAGCGACAAGGAAGATTTATTAGAAAATGAAGATGACAGTGAAAATTCAAGTGATGAAGTAGATTATGAAACATTAGAACTTAGGTCTAAATTAGAAGAAGCAGAAAAACGAATCGTATCTATTCAAGATTCCAGAAAATTACTGCCAGTATATAAATATAGAGAAGGTCTTCTGCAGGCAATTAGAGATCACCAAATTTTAATTGTAGTTGGTGAAACAGGTTCTGGTAAAACTACTCAGTTGCCACAATATTTAGTTGAAGAAAATTTCACGCAAAATGGGAAATTTCAAATCGCTTGTACTCAGCCAAGAAGAGTTGCGGCTACTTCTGTTGCATCCAGAGTTGCAGATGAGATGAATGTGGTCTTAGGACAAGAGGTTGGTTATACAATTCGTTTTGAAGATAAAACTACACCAAATAGAACAGTACTAAAATATATGACCGATGGTATGCTGCTGAGAGAATTTCTTAATGATCCCACTTTGTCAAAATATTCATGCATAATGATTGATGAAGCTCATGAACGTACTTTAGCAACAGATATTCTGTTAGGTTTATTAAAAAATATTTTATTCCATAGAAAGGATCTAAAGCTTATTATCTCCTCTGCTACAATGAATTCTACTAAATTTTCAAAATTCTTTGATAATTGTCCCATTTATAATGTACCAGGTAGGAGATATCCCGTTGATATACATTACACAATTCAACCTGAAGCAAATTACATTAATGCTGCAATAATGACTATTTTTCAAATTCATACGACACAACCCTTGCCTGGAGATATATTGGTATTTCTGACCGGTCAAGAAGAAATTGAAAATACTAGAGAGAACTTAGAAGAAATAATTGCAAAATTGGGATCGAGTATACCTCAGATTTTAATAACGCCTATCTATGCTAACTTACCTCAAGAACAGCAGGACAAAATTTTTGAGAAAACCCCAAGCCGGTGTCGTAAAATTGTTTTAGCTACTAATATCGCAGAAACTTCATTAACGATTGATGGTATTAAATATGTGATTGACCCTGGGTTTGTTAAAGAAAATTCATATGTCCCCTCAACTGGTATGTCACAGCTTTTGACGGTTCCTTGTTCTAAAGCTTCAGTTGATCAGAGAGCAGGTAGAGCTGGTCGTGTTGGTCCTGGTAAGTGTTTTAGGTTATTTACAAAATGGTCATATTTTAATGAATTAGAAATGATGCCCAAGCCTGAAATATTAAGAACAAATATATCTAACATTGTGTTATTGTTGTTATCTTTAGGGATTACTGATTTGGTTGGGTTTCCTTTACTTGATAAGCCAAGCATCCAATCATTATCAAAATCTCTGGAGTTATTATATATCGTTGGTGCATTAAACAGCAAAGGTGCTATAACAAGGCTTGGTAGGATTATGTGTGAATTCCCATGTGAACCCGAATTTGCAAAGGTCTTATATACTTCTGCAACTAGTGATACTGCAGGTGGTGTTCTTGAAGAATGTATAACTATAGTGGCTATGTTACAAGAAGTATCGTCGTTATTTGTTGGTCAATCTAAAGATGTAATGAATAGCGTGATCGGTGATGCTAATAGTGACCATGAGCTATTGCACCATATATTTGACCAATGGACTGAATCTGATTATTCAAGGAATTGGTGTAAAGATCACAAAGTTCAATATAAGACACTTTGTAAAGTAAAAAATATCAGAGACCAGCTGTGGAGATGTAGCGAACGATTGGGTCTTGTTGCATTGAATGAGAAAGCTCGGAATGGCATTGCAAACTTGGCAAATATAAATTTGAATGGTAGAATATCGAAATCTTTTATAAGTGGCTTCCCAAAGAACATTGCAAAATTGGGTACCAGTGGCTATAGGACTGTTGGTCTGGGAAAATCTTATAATGGTCTTGAAGTGTCAATTCACCCGTCTAGTGTTGTGTTCCAGAAATTGCAAATGGAGGAAGGTAAGAAACCTACGCGCTATATTCTATTCCAACAACTGATGTTAACATCAAAAGAATATGTCCGTGTCGTGCTACCAATTGTGAAAGAATCATGGTTACATGAGATTGTACCGCAATTATACAAAGACCAATTATCATGAAACTACGATGTATATATGAAAAGACCTAAAGAAACAGAAAATAATTCATACAAGATATAAATATTGTAGCCCCATCACTTTATGAACATGTAAAAGTCCCAACCAACTCATACATGAATAATTCAATTTGTAATCTTAACACCGTTCACAATTTAGATATTAATAGTTAACATTGTAATACACCATTTTAGAATAATTCATTACATAAGATTTCTTGAATAAAATTAAAAAAAGCTTGGTATTTTTTTTTCACACTGGATAAGCCTATAATAACCAATGCAGTAGACATATTGAAATGTTTTAATAGTTTATTCAATATAAGATAGAAACCATTTATGTAATGTGCCGTTTTGTATATACAAGTATTTTGTTTCACTGCTGTGACATGATTATATAAGCAAAACATATTATATACATTCTTTCTAGTAAGTGTGTTTCCGTATTAAGTGATTTATGGTGCGTATTAGTAATTCGAAATCTTGATGCGAAGAAACATCCACACAATGCTCTGTCGTGCTCGAAAAGAAAAAAAAGAAATTTTGTTTGGGTTAAAGCAATAATTATGTAAGCCGTTGTTTCTTTTTTTTTGTTTTTTGTTTCTTTTTTTTGTTTTTTTTTTGGTTTCGAAATTGTTCATGAAACTTTTCAGCAGTATCAAAAGCTTACAAATTACACTCTTTCAGTACTACACAACTGTTGCAAATGCTCAGAGTCTCAGCAACAGTGTGTGATGGATGAGTGTGTCTCTTTATTGTATGGTCACAGAACTTGGTCCTTCCGCCAATTTATATGTGTAGACTGTTCTCCTCATGATAACATTGAAATACAATTATACTGGGAGGTAGGCTTCGTAGCGTTTTCTAATAGTGAAAAATTAGGGAACAATAGTAATTAATATCTTTTTCCAAGTCGATGATAAATGAAAGTATATTGGAAAGACCATCTATAAAAATAAATTAATATATAAAGGTCATCTAATTCATATCAACAATTTGAATTGAATTTATCTCAATTATTATTTTTCTGTTATTAATTGTATCTTAAATTAAAGGAATACTAAAAACCAAAACAGTTTGTTAATTTGCTTTATTCCTACTAGTAAATTGAATTCAGAGAACTGAAATATATATATTTACATATAACCCAAAAAGTCAAACACAATGAGCAACTATACTACCAAGATTGAATCATCACAAAATGATCCATCTCTATTGATGAACCATACTTGTTACAGAGTCAAGGACCCTGTCAGAAGTGTTGAGTTTTATGAGAAGAAATTGAATATGAAGTTGTACATGAAGAAGGACTTCCCAGAAATGAAGTTCAGTTTATACTTCTTAAAGTTTCCCGGTGAGCTGGAAGCTTCCACTTCTGGTGACGGTATTTTCGGTCACAGTGGTGTTTTGGAATTGACCCACAATTGGGGCACTGAAAATGACCCAGATTACCAAGTTAATAACGGTAACGTTGAACCACACCGTGGTTTCGGTCATATTTGTTTCTCTGTTCATGACATTGAAAAGTACTGTGCTGAATTAGAATCTAAGAATGTTACTTTCAAAAAGAGATTAACTGACGGTAGACAGCACGATATTGCTTTCATTTTGGACCCAGATGGATATTGGATTGAAGTTATGCCATATCACACTGGTAAAGATGTTGGCCCAAGATTCAACCACACCATGTATCGTATCAAGGATCCAAAGCAATCTGTCGATTTCTACAAAAACGTTTTAGGAATGAAATTAATCAAGACATTCGATGTCCCAGCGGCTAAGTTCACAAACTACTTCTTCAGTTACAAAGAAGCCAACGGTGAAAACTGGAGAACTGACGAAGGTGTTGTTGAACTATGCCATAACTATGGTACTGAAGATGATCCAGATTTCCATTATCACACTGGTAATTCTCAACCACAAGGTTATGGTCACATCTGTGTTGCTATGGATAAGCCAGAAGTGTTCTGTCAAGAAATTGAAGACAAATATGGGGACAAGATTCAATGGGCTCCAAAATTCAATCAAGGTAAAATGAAGAACATTGCTTTCTTAAAGGATCCAGATGGATACTCCATTGAAGTTATTTTAAGAAACGTTAAATTGTAAAGCTGATCATGTATAATGGTTAATACTTTCTAAAAACTATATCTAAATTATATAAAATCGTATTTATTTTATGGAATTAATAAAGCAACTGTTATAATTGTCATAATTATGTTTGTAATTGATAAACATATGTTAATTTAAATAATATGATATTAAATCATTGACTATGATTGCTATAAGAGGCTATACACAAGGATATTTGTTAATTTGTATTTATAAATTCAAAGTAAAATTTAAGCATTTATTGAGAAAATGAAATAAATATACCTTGAATCATTTTAGAAAAACATGAAATTTGCATCTGAAATAATTTTAGATTATAAAATAGGATAGGATATGCTTATTGAGGTGGGGCCTGTAGTGGGTTACCTTCTGCATCTAAACCTTGTTGCATCATTAATAATTCTTGGTTACCAGCGGTTTCAAATTGTAAACCACAACCTAATTTACTTTCTTGTTTAAAATGGTCGATTTCACCAGAGAATAAAATCGACAATGTTGGTAATACTTTCTTCTCTAGAAAACAAGCGACTTTACCGTTAGAATCGACGGTACCACGGTAGACAGATTGTCTGTATTCGTATTTAGCACCGATGGTGGTAGAACCTTCAATTGTTGGTTGGATACCAATTGGGGTGCCTACTACAGGGTCGGTGATTGGGATCATACCAGCTTGTAAAGTAGTTTCGATACCAGCTTCAACGTTTGGTGAGACTTTTCTCCAGAAAGAGGTGATCAAAGCACCGTTTGCTTGTAATTGACCTGAGAAAATCCAATTTTTGTTAGTAGATACATAACGAGTTAAGTATGAGACACCAGAGTCTGCTGATTGACCAGATTGAGTTCTCGAGTATAAAAGTTCTAAACCTACAGATAAGTTTTTGGTGATATTTTGTAAATAAGAACCTACAGCGACACCAGTGAAAATTTCAGAACTGTTTAAAATTTGGAAAGTTGGGTTCAAACTTTTTAAATTGATTGAGAAATCTGAACCTTTAATATCTTGTTCCAATTGGCACATAGTTGGTTGACCGTTTGCGATTTGTAAGTTCAATTTAGAAACGTTGTTCTTATTCCAACCATAGTTCAATCTACCTGATAAGGATAGATCGGTGTCTAAGTTACCTTGAATGAACAGATCATCGTTAGCGAACAAAGCTGAAAATGCATAGCTTGGTAAATTTGTAGAACCGATTGAGAAAGTGTGAGAAGTTTGGAAAGCAGGGTTCAAAGAGAAAGCTTTGTTCAAGTCTGCTCTTAAACCGGTGAAAGCATATTGGTTCAAAAAGACGTCTCTTGCAACTTCTTTGTTCAAATCCTCGACACTACCTGGATTAACTAGAGACAACGATTCTCTGTGTTGATTTATATTTTTATAGGTATCGATGAAAAAACTTGAGATCGGGTTAGAAGACCAGAAGGACTCATTGATTTGGTCATCTGTCATTGGAGAAATACCAGATTGGGTTGGAATCTTAACAAAATCGGTTGTATTCACAGGAGTAGTCATTTTTTTTGGTGAATTATCTGGTTATATTGGGGGTGCACTATTCAGAGAACTCGTTAATTAAAATGGAACGCAGATTTTTTCTTAGCAAAAACAAACCAATTGCAGATTACAAAGGAGATAGAGTATATATATATATATATATATATGTATGATAATAAATTAAACTAATCAATAAAGAACCACTTATTAAACTATTAATTAATTAATTATGTAACTTCATAATTAAAAAGTATTCAACAGTTAATGATTTTTCACAATTTCCCAAATCGATGTTTCGATATTAAATCTTAAAGAGAGAGACAGATTTTGGGATGTTCCAAGGACCACAGTAATAGTCGTAGAAGAAGACGATATGTCATGTTGTACGACAGCATGTGCACACTGCTAGAGACCGTTGTCGTGCGTCACTGCGGACGACAACGGACACAAGGTATTTAACGAACAAGCAGGTCGGTCGGTCTGGCCACTCTGCCACAAAAGATTGAAGAGATGAGATGAAATGCAAGACATTTGGATATATATCTCTCTCGATGGGGGGTGGTGAGGTGGTGGAGTCGTTTATAAGAGAGCATATGTTTCAAAACAATCTGGCATTATGGGTGTTTGGGGTTACTGACAAGAGGAATAAGCTAAGTTGTGTAGATAAATGGAACCTCGTTATCATCCACTGAACGAAATCCGAATCTCTGGGTTCCCTTTTTTGTATTATCAATGTTAAAGTCTCTCAAGTGGCTCTACCTCTATCCTCATCTGTCCCTTTTTTTAAATATTGAATTTGTATTACTATAACATAAATTGTATTTTTTTTACATAAATAGTATATAGTTGCTAATTGTTGAATTCTTGTTATTTGTTTGTGTGGGTGAGTGTGTGTGGGTGTGTGTGATCTTAGAATTTGCGGTTTTGAACCAAGTTCTTCACCATATCTCTACCGGTCAAGTAGACGGTTCTGTACAATGTGTACACATCCAAAGTACTAGAGAAAGTGTCTAGGAAACCGAATGGTAACATACATGGGATCCAACCTTGGGCTAATTCTAAAGCAAAACTACCACTTGGCATAGCGTATTGCTTGGCGTAACCTTTCTTCAAATGATGGGTTTGGCCTGGTTTGTAAACTTCTGGCACTAGAGCATTTGGTAAAGCAGCTAATTGCTCACCGTGTAAGATAGTGAAATAATCATCAGCAAAATGAACACCACTGTGACCTTCGGTACCAACAGCAGTACCAAAAATAATCAAATATTCTGTGATTGAAGCGTGTAAAATGATCATATGGCCCATGGCACCACCGGCGTTGTTGAAGACCCATTCATCTTCAACGTATTTGTTAATGTATTCTTCACCGTAGTGAGAAGCTAAATTGTTTCTGATATCCTTTAACATGACTTTGACATCGAAGTTTGGATCAGTGGTGTTATATTTGGAGATGACAGTGTTACAAATTTCATTCAAAGTCTTTGGATCGAAAATATAATTGGTTGGTAACCATGTGTAGTATAAGGTGTTCATGTAATAACCAATTAAACCTAGTAGGACAATAATAGAGATACACTTCATTTTGCCTGGTGTAGTATCTTACAATTTTGAATTCCGAAGTTGCTCTTTAAACAAAATAAATTAATTAGTGCCCAATTGAAAGTACCTAAATATGATACAACAAGGTATGATTATAAGAAATAACCATATATACATATATATATATATATAAATAAGTAAATATTTATCTAAATTTTGAAAAGAGATATTAATTGAAGGTTCGTTAAATTTTTACAAAAAAAAAAAAAAAGTAGCAATATCTTACTTGAGATCAGCTGTAACAAGTAGCTTACCTTATTATATTTTAAGATGAATACGAGAAAAGAAGTAAATGTAACACTTGGGCTTAAACATATGTATCTCCAATAGAATAGCTCTTTTTATCGTATATAAATTTCTTACCAAAAACCAATGCCATGTATACAGAGAACTCTATTGTATGCACTCCAGTTTTACTTGGAAAAGTTTCAATCGATACTATAATTTTGAAATATCGATCTTCGAGGATCACTCAGCACAAAATGTTGAAATTCCATTCTCCTCTAAATGATCCTTCTGCACTGCATTGATATACACCGTTTAAATGCTGGTAATTTGAAGAGCATGGGACTAATCGAATGATGGTCACAATAGATAATATTATGGTTAAATTTGTATCAATCACTCTCTCTCTTTGTGAGAGTTTCTTATAAGAAACACATCAAGAAAAATTTTTCATTATTGCAAAATAAAAATTTCACCCACGACGGTACGACCATTTCTTACTACCTAGCACTAGTGAAAAATTGAATTCTCTCGTTTAAGTGACATTTCTTCTACATAGTTGGATTCTCTTTGATCTTAAAGAGATGGTGTGTATATGTGTCCTCTGTTCTGAGTTCACATATGAATATAGTTATGTTCGACGTAAGATAAATTGTATGCACTTTTTTCAGTTAGGTTCTCAAACTAATTTAACTCTACTCAACACCAAATTGCCATACTATCAGATGTCTTAATATTGCTTGTATCAGTTTAAATTATATTTAAGACAATGCACATTAGTTTCATTTGATATCAAATTAATCAATTATTAATTGGAAGGATACAGAAAGAAATTAAGTATATTATTAGTGTACATTGTTATATATTGGTAATAAATGTTAAACATATCACTGTATTCTTGAATGTGTTAATATAAAGGAAGAAAACATGAAGTGTGTGTATGTCATATATTTCATTCTATTTTATAACTTATAACGTCTTATTTAAATTTAACTATCGAAATGATTACGAAATTAACTTGTGTAGGGTATCTTGTTATTTTTACATTGGGAATTGTACCATGGAAACCCATTTTTTGATTGGACTTAGAATTTTATTGGCGATTGTTGAACCACGACCACCAGCAATTTTCAATACATATTCGTTCAACTCTGTACTACCTAAGATATCGACATGTTCAGCAGATTTTGGACCTCCCCTGATATCAAATCTATCAGGTTGGTGTAGAATTTCTATAATTTTAACTGTGATATTGCCAGGATTATAAGGAGATTCACCTTCTGCCCATTTATGACACATAGCATGCGTCATTAGTGGAACAGTTCCGTCTCCATCTGAAAATAAAACAGGATTTTCATGTTCATAATCAATTGTTAGATTCAAAGAAGTACCTTCGCTATCCTCTCTATACATATATGCTCTTTCGGTAGGATTGTTTATACCGTAAATACAATATATCTTCATCTCAGTAGCATTTGGCAATGGGACTTGAAGTGGATTATTCCAATATTTATAATTCTTTTCGTTCTCTAACAGCTCTTCCGGAGTTTTTGCATAGCCATAGTCATTATTTTTTTTAATTCTTTTTTGTAACCAAACAGGTGACATATCTTTAATCAAATTAATAGAATCTGTCATTGATAAATCAATGATTTGGGTTGAGTATGTATCGTCTTGTAAATTCTTATTTGTTTTATTCTTTCTATTTGAAAGTTTTGTTCCCTTTTCTAATTTTATGAATGAACCAAACGTGGAAGTATTTGATGAAGTTATCTTATCAGCTGAAAGATCTTCAAATGAAAATGAATTATTACCCCAAATTAAGTCACCACCTTTAGGTAACATTGACGGTATGCTACCCCAGGTTTGTAACAGGTTTAGTCTCTCCTTTCTACTAAAAAATTTCTCTAACCCATACATTGCAATAGCATTCAATTGGATTGTATCTTTCATTTCACCACTGATCAAGGCAGGTACTGCTTTAGGGGCGCCTAGTAAAGTCCCGGAAACGTTTATAAAAGAGTCAATATATTTATTGACCCAACCTTTTCCTCCATTACCATAATTTGGTCCTTCAGCTTCAACCCATTTTAAGAAATAAAATATAATTTGTGAGCCCATAGAATGTCCAATCAAAACAGATTTGGATGAATGAAATTCATAAGCTAACTCAATTTGTAGTTTAAGTTTTGAGAAATATTTATCACGTTTTTCTAAATCTTGATATGCTAATCTCCAATCGTATGCAGCAGTTATCATTTTATCTTGATCGTACCCAATTGCACCTAAGTTTTGTATAATTTTATTCCATATCCAATATCCAGCAACAAAAAAATCGCTTGATTCAAATCCCTGCGCTGCTCTTAATCTAAAATTATTGGGATCTAAACCAGTTTCTGGATCTAACATTACATGTTTTAGCCAACAGACTTTATCCAAGACCATTACACGTAACATATAGAGCGAACCCCATAATCTTTTTCTAAAATGAGGAGCACTTTCACATTCCTCATCGCCTTCAACTCCCCAATTTTCTAACCCAGTAGATGTAACACCTGGTACCATGACAACAGGGTGGAATGCTTCTAATTGTAATTCTTTTTTTAATTGCCTTCCTACAGCAAAATCACCGGCCAAATTTGATTGAAAAGGGCCTTGTTGGTCAATATTAATAGGAAGATCCGATAGGAACGATTGAATACCTTGAGGTAATACATCTTTCCAATCATCGATATAATCGTTTAAAAATTCAAAGTTAACCATGTTTGTGAATAAGTCTTTATTTGAATTATGGACATGACTTGCTCCAAAATAGAAGGCAATCAATACACCTAAAAATGCACCCAAAGTAAATATAAATCGTTTAGAATCCCTCAAATGTTTACCAAAATTTTCAGGAGGGACTTTTCTATTCTTCTGTTGTTTATTATCGTTGTTGAGATGGCTGTCAATCTCTATCTCTTTCAAAAGACCTGTATCATCTTTTGTATCATTATAATCCTCTAAATAATGATCTTGTATAGATCTATGATGTGCCTTATTAGAATTAACATCCAAACCTGTGCCGTTCCTTAGAAGACTACTACTTCTGCGTCTGTGTTTGATAGAATTAATTGACGAATTTCTAGATCTGCCAGGCATGATGAAAAACGAATGTTAAGTAAAACTCTATTTGATTTGAATTTATTAATAAATAAGTTACTCCATGTAATATTTTTTATTTAATTAAGGTTAAATTGATATCCAGATACAATTGGTTTATAAGGATATGTTGTTTCTGCTCTAGTAAATCTGATGTGGGGAACTTTGGTAGAGATACAAGAACTTGCAACGTTATGAAATTATTCAACCAGCAAATATAGATATATATCTATTGAACACAGTAGATGTCGACCGAATGTAAAACACAATATTTTTTTTATAGATTTGTTATTCATCGTAAAGTCAAAAGATTTTCCAATCATCAATCATCAGTTGCAGATGTGTTTTGATTTATTTCTCTTATTGTTTTATCAAAGATTATCAAAAAAAATTCCCCACTCTGGTACATGTTTATTATTAGGCGGTCACAGGGAAAGTCAAGCGTAAGTGATCCAAATTAGATACAAAATTAAAAGACTACAAAAAAATAAAGGTCATCTAATTCTAAGAGATACAAAGATTATTAATTTAGTTCTATATAATGTAATTAAAACGGCTTTAAACAAAAAATTATATTATATATACATATATATATATATATATGTGTGTGTGTGTGTATAATTCAATACAGATTAGGGATTAATAAAGAGTTTAGGTAAGAAGTCTTGGTTGATACAAGAAGTTCAATAATACACAAACAGAATAAATATTCAACAATACAATAGTATTAAAAAAACACTTACAATAAGAGTATATATCTAGATTTCCAACATGTTAAGGTCTACAATAAGAAATTGGAGAGAATATTTGACACCAATATCGCATAAGTCTACTTTTTTAACCACAGGAGAGATCACACCTGAAGAATTTGTGCAAGCTGGGGATTATTTATGTCATATGTTTCCAATTTGGAGTTGGAATCAAGTTGAAAAAAATATTAGTTGTAGAAATTTTTTGCCTGAGGATAAACAATTCCTTGTTGTCAGGAAAGTCCCAAGTTCTCAAAGAGCACAAAATTATACACAAATTGGTGGCTCAGATGAAACATTAGATAAATTAGAGGTGTACCTTCAAGAAGATGCTGAAAATGGTGATTCAGATGAGGAAGGCTGGCTGGTAAGTGAAGGTGCTAGTAATGATATTAAAATCAATACCGATTCTAATGAAAATAGGAAAACTGGAGAAACTGGAAATAAGCTACCAAGTGCCAACGTTTCCAATGATATTGAAGATATGATGGAAAGTATGGGTTTGGAAGATAATATGATCGATGATGGTTTAGTTAATGATGATCAAGACAGATCAAATATGAGGTATTATGATTTGTATATTACATATTCATCTTCGTATAAAGTACCGAAAATGTATCTGGTAGGTTTTAATAGTAATGGGTCTCCACTTTCCCCTAAAGAAATGTTCGAAGATATTAGCCCCGATTACAGATCAAAAACGGCTACCATTGAGAAATTGCCATTTTATAAGAATTCTATTGCATCCGTATCTATTCATCCTTGTAAACATGCCAATGTCATGAGAGTTTTATTAGAAAAAATAGCATCAGTAAAACAAGAAAAGATTGAAAATGAAGCAAATATGGAACGAGAGTCAAAGAATACCAAGGACGGCGCAAATAACGATAGTAATAACGACGAAGAAGCAAATCAAGATGAATGGGAAGATCTTCAGGCCGATATGAGTAACACTGTCAAAGTTGATACATATCTTGTGATATTTTTAAAATTTATCACCAGTGTTACACCAGGTATTGAGCACGACTATACAATGGAAGGCTGGTAATCACACTGCATTCCTGCGTGTGTTGATTATAGTATGATGTTACATTTTAATAAGTAATTTAAATAAGATAGGTAATAGTGAAGGTTAAATAATCGAATATCAAAGATTGTTTGACCCTTTTAAATAAGAGGTGGTTGTTCTAAAAAAATTCAGTATAATATAGGGTTTTTAATTGAATTTTAAAGTACTAAATCTTTTACTATTGAAATTTAATGTTTAGATCAAATAATTAGAAATTATCTTATTTTGCAAGAATTTAAAATATACTGACGAAGTACGAAAATAGAAATATATATATTAACAATAATCATAACCTTTTAAGAATACATTAAATTTAAAATTAAAATATTTATCTGTATTTATGTTCGTTATATACCTTAATTTTTCTCATGATAATTATACCATTCCAGTGGTATTTAATACAGATAGAGATAATAATGATGACTTATTACTCAAACTCTGTTTGTTGTTGCTTGGTGAACAGAATGTGTTGGTGCTGTTATTATTTGAATTTAGGTTGTTTTTGATCTGCAATTGTCTATATGGATCTGAGTTTTCCTTATCTTCATCATCATCCGATTTTATCCTATTTACGTTAATATTGCTGTTGTTGATGTTTTTTTGGTTTGAAATACTATTCACACTAACTGTACTTGCACAATCACTATCCGTCTTGAATTGACTAAACATATACATTTGTGGAGTTATAGGTGATGATTGGCCAACGGATGTTGTACTGAATAGTGAGTTTTCAGATAATGCACTTGTATTTCTTAATGGAGTATATGATTGTGATGAATAGACGGATGATGGAGAAGCATTGCGATCGAAGAAGGTACTGTTTCCATTTGGAATAGTAGCAGACATTTTTCTTGACAAATCCAAGGATGATGCAAGTTGTAACTTCTTTTGTAAATCCAAATGATAATCTTTAACACGGGAAATGAATTCAATAACACCAGCTTGTTTTCTATAAACTTCTATCAATGATTCTGGAGCGTTAATGACTGCGTTAATATAAATATTTAATAATTGTGCTTGGTAAGAAGCAGAGATTGGAGGAGACATTAAGAATGGGCCTTGGTCATGGTTAGTAAACTTATCTATTATAGAGAAGATACCGTTAGTAATTTCAAACATTTCATATTTCAACAATGCATATTGCCAAGTTGATAGATCTATTAGAAATCTTTTTAGATTTATTAATTGGATTTTTGAATCTAAATCACCATCTTCGTCTGAATCATCAGCTGCGATTTCTTGGTCATTAATTGTTGAATCACTATCTTGCGTTGCTTGTGAACTACGTTTAACTTTCCATTCTTTGTTATATTCTAATTGTCTTTTATATAGTTCGTATTGTATTAGACAGTTTTCATCTACATTTAGGATGTAATCGTTAATAGTAGGTTCGCAAATATCCCAATTTAAAGTGTCTAAAATATGTCTTTCCATCTGAATGAACATTGATTCATCAAAAATATGAGGACCACCACAGTGGTGTACTAATTCGGAAAGACGTGGAATTCTTGCTCTTGGGTTTGGACCATAAAATCTACCACCAGTTGGTACACAAACGTTGTTAATGATATGGTTGCAACCACCCCAAGTTTTAGCTGATAACCACAAACAAGTAGCCACAACTAATTGTGCTTGATCTTTTAAAACAATTCTCTTAGAACAGTAACGGTCATATAATCTGACAGCATGGAAGAAGATACCATCTGTTACTCTAGTTACCACTGATAATTCGAACAGAAAAGAGACGATTGTAGAACGAGTAGATGAAGGTTCCATTTCCGGTTGTTGGTCAATTAGTTTTGAATCCGGTTTATATTTTGAAGATTGTTCAATGATATTTGATGCGATATCTTGATGGTATTCTTGAATAGTTTCATAATGAGCTAGTAATTCTGAATTGGATAATTCAATTGGGTAATAAGTTTGTTTAGCAGTAACTACTAGGCCTAATTTTGATTCTTGCATTATTTATTTATTTTTGTAAATAGAATAATAAAGTAAAAAAAAAATTGTGGGGAAAGGAAGGGGAAGTGTCAAAGTAATAGCAAGTTTATAAGTATCTTTCAATTTTATTATTTTTTGTTAAACTTTGTTTTAATGAAAGAATGGAATAAAAATGAATATTAGAAATAAATGAATGAATTATGATGCTAGAATGAAAAAAAAAGATTGTTCAATTAGTTCTTAATGATAGTATGTTTTTTTGTTCTTTTTTTTTGTCTGATTTGAAAATAATACCAATCTTTACAATATGAATGTTTTAATAACAATGTTAAAGATCAATGAATGCAAATTAAAATAAAAATTAAAGAAAGTTCAAAGATAGAGTTGGGAAGAAAAGTATTACTTTAAATTTTTAATAATCTTTGCTTGTTTATTTCTTTTCCTTTGGAATCTTTGTTTCTATGAATAGTAGGATCAATGATAACTATGACAGGAACCCTTAATTTCTTTTTTCTATTTGTAAATGAAGATAATATATATAAAGTTGTTAATAAGAATTTATGATATATAAAATTTATATTAGATAGAAAGTAGGAATTGATTAAATGAAAAACAATAAATTGTACCATCTATATATATCAACTTGATCGATTTTTAATATGATGAATATCTAATGAAATATTAATATATATCTGTGTATTCTTGTTGTTTTTTTTTTTTGGCATTAGATTTGATTATAAGAAACTTTAGTTAAATTACGAAAACTCGAAATGTTTTCTTTTGGTTAATTCAAGATACCATTATACAGTGATATGATAACTTAATTAATGAGGTCAAGTTATTTTTAAATAATTTTTTTGTGTTTGTTGTTTCATTGATTTAGTAGGTAATATTTCACAAATTGAAGTATTAGGATAGAAACGAAAAAACAGTCTAACAAGGGTATAAATCAGTGGGAAACTGGGATAAATATAATATATTATAAAATTTCGTTGTTGTCAGCAGGCATGAAGATAAAAATATTAAAAATGAATCAAACTATTTCCTAATACTGTTATTATATTGAATCAAAGATATAAAAAAAAAAAAGAGGTACTCTTGACGTTGTTATACATTAATCTTGAGAATATAGAAATAGCATTGTAAAATATTTCAAAAATTGAATTGTTATTTTTTAATCCAAAAGAGGTTATAATGTAACAAATGAATGTTTATAATGAAATAACAAAACATACAAAAAAAAAAAAACACCAAAATATTATTATCATAGATTTTTTTAACTCATTAGGTAAAAAACGACACAAAAAAAAAACACATAACGAAATAATACATACATAATTATATCTATATTATACTGTACTATTTCAGTTTAAGAAAAGTTTCGAACTATTAGATTGTTGATATTATTGTAAGGGAACTCTCAGAATAGTACACCAATAAATAAACTTGTTACGAAATATTTTTAATCTTAATTTTAAAATTCTTAATATTTCAAGAAAAATTAAATGTTTTTATCAATTCCAATTTCAGAGAATCGCGTGCAAAATGGATGGAAGTGTTGTATGTTACTTTATTTCTTTTTTTCTTTTTTCAATCAATAAACGCCAAAATTCTTTATTATATAACTTCATCACAGATACATTTCAGTAAATTTCAGTACACTAATATATATACATATATATATATATATATATATTAGTGTACTTTGTTTTCTTACTCACTCCCTCTCTCTTCCTCCCTCTCTTCGCATAATGGTATCTGTGCTTTTTGTTTTGTTTCTTCTCGTTCTCAAAGGAAAAGCGACAACCAAAAGAAGAGAAGAAAAATTACATATATGAGTGTTGCAATAATAATAATACTGTAAACGGGAATGTATTAGTTCAGACGCATGTACGAAAAATTACTACGTAAATCTCAGAGGATACACTACGAATCTCACGAAAACTACGAAAAAAAAAATGCCAAAAGAAATGCGAAAACTACGAAAAAATAATATTCTGTAAATGTGTTATAGAGAGTCCACAAAACATCCACACTCGTTGCATAACAGTATTTTAATGTAGAAGACAAAAAGGGAAACTTACTCTTCTTCAAGGTTACTATTCTCAAAAAGCAACGAAAAAAAAAAAACTGCGAAATGCTCGTGCATACCATGACCTCACACATTTTTATAGTATCAAAAAAATGTCTGTTGGTTCTTTCTACGTCTTTCTTTCTTGGTTGCTGTGTTTTTTGATATGCCTGAATTGTTTGATAAATTAATTTCGTTATCAATTTTGTTATAAAAAAGCCAAGAAGAATTGTAGGCAACAATAGAAAAATTGTATTGTCTATTCTGAGTTCTTTTGCATGCGCAATGTATTGTGGTCTTGTCTCGTTATAATCCTCTGCCACGTTTCTCTGGATTCTTTAAGGAACATGTTTTGAGGTTTTTTTTGTTTTTCGCCAAAAAACTAAAGCAGTATTTTTTACTCTGCTGAAGATTGCACATAGAAGTGTAGAAAAATTCCAAATACTATCTATACACATCAATTTATTCCTGCATACAGATGACAAGAATAAATCTTTTCGCATATGGATACGAATTTTTTTTTCTGTTCTTGGGTTTTTAGTTCTAATTAATGTTTTATTATAATTTCCTAATACGGCGAGTGTGAGTATATAGATAATTTTGTTTTCGATACCCTTAACTTCTTTAATTTTAAGATTATAATGGGCTGCTGTGGGTTTTCTCTATCTTTTACTTGAAGACCAAGAAGACAAATGCGAAAATGAAAATTCATTTTCATTCTGTGTTTTTTTCTTTTGGTGGTTTGATTAGGGTGTTGTAGTAAATTTTTTCGCGTTTATGCCTAATTAGGTAATGATCCTGTCAGACTGTTTCTCTTTGATATGCGTAAATTAATTGATTACACTTAAAACCAATCACATAAATAAACAGGGGGTGGGTGGGTTGGTGAGGATGGTGGAGAGAGATGTGTCGCTAATTATCTGTATAATATGTATATGTAAATGTATATGTATCTTCTACCTAATTATCTAACTCTTAAATTTAACGAAAGAGAGACTTTCTAATATTGGAATAATAAAAGGTATCTTAAAATTTCTCTTTAAGAAAAATATGGCTAAATTATCACAATCCACGAGTTCTATCATTCGTGGATTGTGATTAGACTTGTTTGTTCGTCCTACATGAATTGAATGGTCAATACTTTTTACGAAACCTAACAATTATATACAGATCTATATGTGTAACACGTGATATGTGATTAAAATTTTGTTATGTAAATGAAAAATAAATGTATTAAATGTTCAAAATATCTTTAGTCTAGATTTTTTTTTTTAGAAATATATATATTTATTGTTCATTAATAGAAAGTTCGATTTTTTAATTGATGCTAAATTATGCTAAATGTTTTCATGTGTCATTATTTGATTGTAATTTTCTCTATTAAAGTTATTACAACAATTATTTTCTTGTGATTTGTATTTTTTATTATACTACTTATTATGAATATGGTTAGATAACCATTTTCTATAATTTAATTGTGTAGCGTTAATGAATTCCTGCGGTACACTGATATATTTATTTTTTTCTGTATCAGCAGTTAACGACTTTGTATTTGTATCCATTTCTGTGCTTGTCATTGTATTTGTATTTGAATTTGATGGTGTTAATTCAGGTGTGGCAGAAACACTACTCGTTAATGACGGGCAAGATAATAATTCATCGTTATCAATTTCAAATACACTATCGACATTATATGTATCATTTTCCATAGTTTTTGTAGTGGTTCTTGATATTCTATCATTCATTTTATAATAGTCACTGGTAGATGTTAGGTATTTATCGTCATTAACAGATAAATGGAATAAATAATTGTCATCGGTCGCTAACAGAGATGCTGAGCCCATTTCAAAAACTTGATTATCTTTTTACTCCTTTACTTTATTGTTTTGAGATGATGTATACAAATAAATGAAAAATTAAACAAGAGGTCAAAATAATCAAGTTTTTGAAATTATTCAAGTCTATATATATATATATAAATGGTTCATAACTTTTTTTTGTGATTGACATTTCGATGAGACAATAACAATTATCAATTGATGATAATAAGAAATTGGAGGGATTTCTTCTTTTCTTCTCATTCTCTCTTTATGTCTGTTCTATGAATTTTTTGTATCAGAGAATAAAGAATCCATAAAATAGATTCGATATCATAATTCTTTGACGACAAATATAGCACAAACGGTACAGATTCCGCAACTTAAATCTGAAAGAAACAAAAGTGGGAGAAGAGAACAAAATGGGTAGGTGAGTGAAAGTTCTAATAAAAAAATAATACTAAACCATGTAATCCGTTTCCGTTATTGGAAACTTCTTAAATTTCTATTATATTTTTGTTTTCTGTTTTCCAACTTTTAATACGAAAGTTTCTCTGAATTCCGTTCACTGTAATATTATTTTCCTTTTGGTTCGAAATTCAATTTCGAAGAAAGATTTTTTAAAAGAGAGAAAGATCGCAAGAAATGGAGAGAGCGAAAAAAATTTGAAGGAAGAAACGGAAACAATAAGATTGAGAGATCCAGGGATCATCATGGGATCTATGCTGAACGTTTGGCTGAGCGTTTTTTCTATGGGTCAATTATAGAAGTAATATAATAATTTCACTAAAATTTATATTGTCTCAGTATATCGCTTAGAGAAGAAATGGTGAGTGAGAATATCGTACTCACAGATATTGTAAGACTTCAAGATCTTTGCTCCTATAATTGATAATCTGTATTGATTTATTATAGAAAGGAAATCAATCAACTGACCGACTGAATTATATATGTATCAGTTATCATCAGTACCAGTAGCAGCATTTTATAGACAAATTAAGAAGAAGAAATTTTGAATAGAGTAACTGTCCCTTCTAATGCTTCATTAACAATCTTACTTATAACGGCGTAAGAGCATATTGTAATTTTATTACCCATGTTTTGCTTTTATTTGTGTCTATTCCGTACATTACTGAAATACCTCATGACCAATGTACATGCATGCATTACAGGAACTTTAGTACGTAAAAAATGTTAATCGAGTGATTTTATTAACAAATTCAGATCTCATGTTTGGTTCTTTTTAATTGTGCAGAGAGTTTTTGACAGACACAAAATATTATCCTCACTTTATAATAATTAGTTCTCCTTACCACAGTTTTTTTTTTTCAATGAAGATTTGTTTCAAAAATCGTTATCTGACAACACGTGAAAGAAATACGTAGTATTCAATTAGAAATGTTAAGCTCTAATATCGTCTTTTCTCCAAGAAATATTTTCTAAATAAGAACGTTCCATTTTTTTTTATTTGTACATATCATTTTCCAAATTTTGTAATCGTACTTTATCTCATTAAATTTCTTTTATCTAATTACTAATTACAAATTGTTTCCCGCCTATAATAAACCATTCTATAACTAGCTGTTGTCGTTTGTCCATTTTCAAAATAGTTGCAATAAAAAGTTTTTCATATTGTTTTCAGGCACCACATAGTTATTATTTATCAATTAGCTTGATACGATGAGAATTATCCCAATATGGAAAAAAATAATACAAAGAGATTACTTAGAACTTGTTCTTTCCGGAAATTAAGCAAATATATCCCAATTGTCTAATTGCTATTATTAGATATAGTATTCCCACTTGAAGCTATCAAACAGAGATGTATAATATTTCAATAATTTAGAAATCAGAACTTGAATACCCATGTGCTTAAAATTTTATACAATTGGGAATATTCATAACTATTATTTATCTGAAATGAACCAAGATAAATAAAACTGAATGTAACAAAAACAGCAATAATAAACAGTAAATT
Source organism: Tetrapisispora nanseiensis (assembly GCA_030568035.1). Classification (NCBI taxonomy): domain Eukaryota; kingdom Fungi; phylum Ascomycota; class Saccharomycetes; order Saccharomycetales; family Saccharomycetaceae; genus Tetrapisispora; species Tetrapisispora nanseiensis. The sequence continues at coordinate 29,377 of JAJLTH010000029.1, read as the reverse complement.
TCAATGTATTTCATAACCTTTTAATTAAGTGTCATGTTATTCTAGTATCATCGTTTAGCTTATTATTTGGCAATGGATTTAACTATGATCCGTTTTTTCATTTAGTTAATTCATCTTTGTATCAACTTCTTTTGGCTTATGTTAGTATAACGCCTAATCAAAATATGCCATATATTGATTTCTACAACTTACGTCGATTCGTGCGATTAATATGAATAATTTAAGTCGATCGCCCAAATTCAAGGTATAAGACATAACATATATGGTGACGTAATGTTCTGCATTATATTTACAATACATATGTAAAATATTAAGAGGTAGATAGTTTACTCTAAACTAATCCATATGGAGATGAGATATTTCCTTTAATTTTGGCAAGAATTATAAAATACGATAGAATATAAAAAAAATAAAAAAATGTATGAAGAGAATACCGAATAAAAAGTTCAATAAATTAGAACTCCCAGCATTGATAGATTCTTCCTTGCCCAACCACATTGGATTAAAACGACAACAACTTGCTCTAAGATCAACCGCGAGCACGACAGCATATACAAGATATACTCATACAACCGTACACAAATCGAATAAGATAAATCCTATTTTCTCCATGTATATGTCCACCGGATCTCTCCTGAACACTTCGTGACTCTGGGTGTCTATTAATAAAAGACATTGTTGCCCTTTTTAGCAAAAACAAAAGAAGAACAAGAAAAGAAATAATAAATAAAAAAGAACAAAATTGAAAAATATATATATATAATTAACAGAAACAAGTTATATAAAAACTTTTTAATTAATTTTAGCTTTCAAAAATATCACCCTTTTATATATTTTAAAAAATTTCCGAAAAGTAATAAATTTTCCAATTCTTCAATGTGGGGAGTTAAGAAATATTAACCATTATACAAAAAAAATTTAATGAAGAAAAACAGTGTAACACACAATAATAAGAGAGAAAAAATTTTCTGAATGAAAATTCAAAGACGGGTAATTTTTAAGATATCAAAATATCGATGAGGGTTCATCAGATATAATTGTATTAGATTTATATATTCTACACTTTAATTCATGTTCAAAATAATTGGCACTTATTGAAACATAAATATGCTGTAATTGAAATAGATGCTGAGTTACGTTATTAAATTTATTTTATTGTTTTTTTAAAAAATTATATATATATGCGATTTATACATTTGAGGTTATCGCACAAGCTTAATGACGACGAGAAGCGGCAATGATGTTGTTCATTTCTTCAACCTTAGCCTTAGCTCTTTTGAAAGAACCTAATCTCTTCTTGGCGACCTTTCTGGCTCTCTTTTCACCAACATTTCTGATGACATCCATTAATCTTCTTTCGTATGGAGCTAAACCAGCGAATTCTCTGACAATGGAACGAACGAATTTAGTTCTGTTAGAGGCAGCACCCTTTCTGTAAGAGATCTTTGGGGCTGGGGTCATGGTGGTGACCTTCTTACCTTTGTTTAAACCAACAGCAATACCTGTAAATATAACTATACTTATTTTAACAATTCCATTTAGAACAATTTGTAAAATAACGTACTATGTTAGTATATGTGAAATAAACTTGAAAAAAAAGCTAAATTCATATTATAATAAAAAACAGAAAGGAAAACGATTATAAATATGTAACACTTCAATGGTGAGAACTTAATAAAATGATATTGTATCTGAATATAAAAACGTACAACATCTTTAAAGGGAGTAAAGAAAATAATAAAAGAAATCTTTGAGAAAATACTATCATGTTGATAAAATAAACTCTTTTAAACTGACTAACGTCAGATAACTCTCTAAAATAAGAATACCATGTATTTAAATCATTTGGTCAACCTGGTTCTAACATAGTTGAAATTTCCTCAAGCAATTCCTATTCTTTCTTTTTTCTTGTATCAATTTATATGCTATTGATATCAATGGGACCTTATATAAAGTACACATCGTTTGTAACCTCTTACTACTCTTATATTCGTACTTCCACCTATAAAAATATCAAATCTAGACCACCACATCACTTATTTTTTTTTTCTTAACTGTTTAATAATAAATTTTACAAATATCGTCATCATTTCTTACATACCAGTTTTAACGGCCATTTTCGTCTATATTTTTTTTGTTGTTGTTTTCTACACTTAATAGTTTTAAAAGAAATAAGATTCAAGATAAATATTATATAAATAGAGTTACGATTTTTAAATACTACTATATATTATTAATACCTTGTAAATTGAAAGAAATGATAAAATTTAAGATATTAAGGCATTTTCTTTTCAACAATCATTAAAAAATCCATTATAAAATTGATAGTTAATTAGTCAATTAATAGAGGAAGAATTGAAAGGGTAAGAAATTGGAATTAAACCAATAATGAAAATATGTATTAAAGCTAAAATAAAAATATTTCACATAATTAAAGAAAACTCATCACTTAAAATTGAAAAATTTCAATAAATATATACATATATATAAATATATATACATATATTAATTATAGTAATAATACTAATCATACAGTTTTTGGAATATTTAATATACATTTATTATCTATCTACACATATTAAATTAATTAATTCTTAAAATTGTGTAACTTTAAATTATTTACTTAGCTTCAAAAATCTTTGAGGTAGGGTAAATATTTGATGACTAGAGTTGCGATGAAGTCTGGTAACAAAAAAACGTACAATAGTATAATTCTGTTCTTGAGTGTGAATGTTTGTAGACAGTAATTCTCCCGTACAGAGAGAGAGAAAGTATGTGAATATGGGAGAGCTATTATTATATTTTATTTATTGTTGGTCTCTGTCTTAAATCACGTGATTTGATTTTTTCTTTTTGGTACGTGTGTTTCATTGTCTTTAGTTACAGTAATTTCTTTTTGTTTTTTTTTTTTTTTCCACTTAAGAAGTTAACATCTAATTGTGTGATATATATTTAGAATAACAAGAAAAAAAAAAAGATTATATATATAATTGTATAAATTTCTTGGGAAATAAAAATATATAGCAATTGAGGTGTATGGGTGTTTTTTTAAAAAAAGTAGTCACTTAACGAAATTTAACCAACGCATATAATAGAAATCATATTGACTAACCCATTGCATTGATGAATACAAACCATTCTTCTATTTAATTTGGTTATTTTTATTTCTGTATTTACAAGTACTATATGAATCGCTATATATAATAGATGTGGTAACTAATAATTAATTACGTTACGTTTTCTATCTCTCTCTTTCTCTTTTTCTTTCTCTATTTAGCAGTTGCTTTATAAAGATATTTCAGACATGTTATAACCATAATTATTTAATCTGATTAATATTTCATCAACTGATATTTCTTTGGAATCTTCAATAAACATTTTATGTGTGTATATGATTCCATCAGCTTTCTTATTTAATTTTTCTTGTAAAAATAATAACCTTAATAAGTTTCTTCTTCCAACTGTTATTTGTAATGGTTTACCGTTCAATTCAGTTTCATAATAAATAGTGACCTTTTCTCCAGATTCAGTGATCTTAGTCACAGCATTCTTATGTGGTGGGTTTAATAATCTATCCTTTGTCTTCAGAATTTCGTAGCGTAATTTCCAGCCAGTAGGTCCTAACTCCTTAATTCTGGCAGGTTTATCTTTTATTAAATAATTGTCAATCCCACCTTCTTTGGTAATTGTTTTCAACACTTTCGCTGTCATTTTTATTGATATAATCTTGTTCAATGTTTCGCTCCATAAACCTTTCTTGATAATATTTGGTAACCAACTTCTATTGGTCTTAATTTTACTCTCAGATATATTATGACCAAATTGTATAAAAGATCCACCATACAAACCTTTATTGCTTTGCTTAAACACGTTGGAATCACCATATTTATATTCAGGATAATTTATCTTTTCTTTTGGAATGTATAATGGTTTAGGGTCACCCACTTTATAATCAGGAGTCTTGGCAACTTTTCTAGTTTCGATTAGCTTCCATTTTCTAAAATTACTAAAAGTAGAAGAAAAAAATCTTCTTGAAGTGAAAGCACAATGATTGACAACCATTTCTTATTGTACTTGAATAATAATTAAAACCAATACGAAATGATAAGTAGTCAATTTGTGTATCTTATTTCTGAACAAAGTTTGTCGGAAACTGTGATTGTTATTGTTGTTTGTTTTATTATTATTTTTTTCTAATAGAGTATATTAATATAAAACAAGCAAAAATAATTGAGTGTATTAAGTAAGAATAACTAATTGAATCTACTTTAATAGATAATAAATTAATCACTATCACTGAAATGCGTTTAACTTTAAATTTCCAATAAGAATAAATCTAACTAAAATTTGGATGAATTTCTTCGGGGATTAAATGATCACGGGACATGAAATTTGTAGTTCACGATCGAAAAGTGACACTTATGGGAGACATAATAACGAAAAATATTACATATGCGATCCAATGAATTTAAGACATCTTAAAAGAGTTTTTACAATTACATATTTATTTAATTTCTATTCATTATTTAAATGGATAAATTTTTAAGGATAAATTAGTTCAAGATTGGTGGTTATCGTCGTTTAATTATAAAGAATGATCCCAATTTTTTTACCGTACAGTTGTTGAATAATCTGCTAAATAATCTTAGCATATCAAGAATTCTAAGATTTTAAATTCACTTATAAACTTATTACATGGCACTCTTATATGTAAGTTAGGAAGTTGTAATATATAGTCCACACCTAGTATATCGTAAGCGTAACGACATCATATATTGCGGTCTACGCATCTCTTTTGATCTTACGACATGCTCCATAACTAAAAAAAAGTTCATAATCACATTTCACAAAGGTTACATTCAAAATTTGTTTATTTTATTCATAGTAATATATATAATTAAGGAATATTTAGCAAGAATGAAAGATATTCTTCTTATCAAGATTCATACTTAAGTTAATTGTGATATATGCTTAAAACTTGTATGGTAGAACCAAACTTTCAAAGGTGAAACTTTCAATGCCATTTTTTGGTTTTTTAATTAATCAATATTGAACACTTCTTCCTTAGGAATCTTATTGATTGTTTCGATATTCATTCAATTGCTATCTTGATATAATTTATTCCAAAACATTTTGATCTTCACATTCTTTCATGTTTATTTTTATCTTCAAAAATAATAAAACAACATTAAATTTGGCAATTCATGGATTGCCGCATATGTTATTATTGTAAACTATTGTACCAACTTGCTAATTGATATTACGTATGTTTTGATAATAATTTATTGAAATTAAAGTTGAGATACCTGATTATATTTTTTGTTTCAATTCAGTAATATGGTAAACATTGGTTCAGAAGTTTAATCAACATTTCTAAATTTGAGGAAATGTCACAATAAATGTGGTCAGGTATTTGTTGTGTTAAGTAGTTGTTGAAATTAATTTGACTAATCCGGTCCTTACTGGTTTTTTCATTTTGGCATAAAATCAAGTATTCATTTAATTAAAGTCACTAAATATCACTCTTTCTTCACAATAAATGAATATAATTGGATATATGTTTGTAACAGAATCATTTATTATAACAAAACTTTTAATAAAATTTATGATTTGTTGTTATAGAATGACATAAAAACACACATCATTATTAATTTTGTCACTTGGCTGTTGTTTAAAATTCATTGTCATAAAAAAAATATAAAATTTGCATTTGAAGTATTTCTTAAAAAAAAAGAAACCAACGTTTGAAAACAATTAAGAGAAACAAAATACATAAGATGTGCACCTATTTTATTAATTTTAATTTGTAAGTCTTGCATTATTTAATACGATAGTTTCAAGATTCTAATTTGAAAGAGAATTATTCTTATGAAATTGATTGTACAAGTTTTAAAGAATATTATACACTTCATTGATCTCGAAACTGGAAACACTTAATATTGTGATAAGAATTAAATTCAATTCTACTTTAAATAAGCCGAGAAGGACTTTTCACTTGGGGGCCACCTTTATTACTTCCATTTGGAAACGCTTGATCAATCTAATACAAAAAGTCATAGACTATTCTCTGATACGGTGTAATCAACTAACTTTTATCTTCCTATTAGCATTTAGTGATTTGAAGGCTAAAATATAACCTTGTGTCATAAAATCTTGCCAGTCTCGCTTATCTTTTGGGAGAATCACTCATTGTTCTGGATGGCGCTATCACCATAAATTCATTTTCTAACATATGAATGCAAATTGCCAAAATAGAGAAATCAACAAAAATGGTATTGAATTCCCACAATATTTATAAGATAAGGATTTATTTTTCTTCAGCGGTTAGTAAATTAGATATTTCAAATTAAATATAAAATTCTTTTTTTGATCTTGATAGCTGCTGAACAATTAATTGGCAACTTAATATTGAAATTAAAGTTTTATTAGCGGCAAAGGTCAAGGTTCATTAACAATTGATTTTGGTCGTAGATCAGATTTAAGTCTAACGTGATATCCAAATAACTGTTAGAATTATTCTTTCACCAACTGTATATACATTCACTCAACACTACACACAGAGAGAAAAATGGTTCTATAATGCTTAATAAGCCTATGAATTCATTAAAAAATGAATATGAATGGTTAAAGAAAAATGAAAATACGGTATATGAAACACAATCAACTTACAATATAATTAATGGAACAGAAAATAAATTTAATGATTTAGATGAGAAAGAAAATAGAATTACAATGCCTACTGATACAGAAAGCGTAAAATTAAAAGAAATTTTGAAATTACAGGATATTTTACTTGGCTTGTTTGAAGATCAAGATTATTTTTGGAATAAAAAATGCGATATATTGGAATCATCTATATTGTCAACTGAGACTAAGAATTTTGAAATATTAACCAAGGTACAACCTAAGTTATTGAAATTAAAAAAAGAAATAACGGAATACAAAGATATACTGACTAACTTAAGAAGAAACTCTATAAATAATAATGATAATAAAATTAGATCTTCTAATACTATAAATAACATGTCGAATATTAAACATGAAACTGAATTAGATAATGGAGAAGTTTCTGTGCCGAATCAATCAGCATTAACTGAAGGAATGCTTGAAGAAAATAGGGATTTAGATAATGATAGTTCTCAATATTCTGAAGATACAACGACAATATACTGCGATAATGAAAAAGTTATGATAAACGACAATGATGCATCTGACACGGCAACAACACCCCATAATGGAACTTTCAATTTTAACAAAATTAGTGAACAAATTGATTCTGATAAAAAAATTATAATAGAGAAGGAATTAAATTGTAATAAAGAGAAAAGAAATTTAAGATTTAAAGATGTTGTCAATTACAGAATTCCGGAAGCTGATGATCCCTTTGATTATGTAATGGGTTCAAACAAACAAGTTAGGAAAAAAAATACAGATTTTTCTCAGGAAGAAGATCAACCCGATGACTATGAACAAAATTACTTGTCAACTCAAAACTTGAATGATTCCAGAGATTCAGTGCATGACAGTGATATTGAGTTTGTCGACGGTAGTTATTTCAATACTTCACATGATTATGAATATAATGAGCATGAACGTATCAATGACACAACTTTAAACGAGGATGGTTTGAAAAACATTGATTATAAAGGTTTTAGTGACATTAACGAAAATATTACAGTCGATGACGATGAAATTATCGAGGCTTCCGATGCAGACATAAGCATTCATGATAATTTTAATGATAACACAATGAAAGAAAGAATAATATTATCTTCTCCTTTAAAAGTTAATACCAATTTTGCTTCCAATGTTTCTAACATACCTGTTATCGAATGTTCTGACGAAGACCTAAATCAAGATTTAATAATAGAAGATAGCAACCAGTCTACATTTTCTTACAATTTAATAGATCAATTCTCTGATGTGGAAGTTTTGGAAACTATACCTGATAATAGAACACATACTGGAAAAGATTTTGTAGAAAGAGTTACCGATGAGCATGAAGAAGAACATATTACACAAAGGGAATTTGAAACAGAAGTTTTTGATCTTGAGAGAGAAAATTATTCTCAAAAATCTAATTTAAAGGATATTGAAGAAGAATTACAACCTATATCTGAGTCTCATATAGATGATGACAATGATATAAAAATAGTTGCAAATAATAAGAAGATCATTAATCTAAGGGACTCGGATATTCACCCGTCTGTAAACGAATTCCCATGGTCCGCTGAAGTATTTTACCGTTTGAAAAATACTTTCAAATTAGAAGGCTTTAGATCCAATCAATTGGAAGCGATAAATGGTACTTTGAGTGGAAGAGATGTGTTTGTGTTAATGCCAACTGGCGGTGGTAAATCATTATGCTACCAATTGCCCGCTATCGTAAAATCTGGAAAAACTCACGGTACAACTATAGTTATATCTCCACTTATTTCTCTTATGCATGATCAAGTTGAACATCTTTTAAATAACAATATAAAAGCGTCAATGATTAGTTCAAAAAGTTCTGCCATTCAGAGAAAAAAAACTTTCAGCTTATTTTTAAATGGTTCACTAGATTTAGTTTATATTTCTCCAGAAATGATGAGTGCCTCTCAACAATGTAAAAGGGCTATCAATAAACTTTATCTGGCAAATAAACTTGCTCGTATTGTAGTCGATGAAGCCCATTGTGTATCTAATTGGGGGCATGACTTCAGACCCGATTACAAAGAATTGAGCTTTTTTAAAAGAGAATATCCAAATATTCCTCTTATTGCTTTAACAGCTACTGCCAATGAGCAAGTGCAAATGGATGTTATTCATAATCTGGGAGTTAAATCTCCAATATTTTTAAAACAAAGTTTTAACCGAACAAATTTAAATTATATTGTTCATCCGAAAACTAAAGATACAGTTAATGACATTTGTAACAATCTCAAAACAAGATTCAAAAATCAATCTGGAATTATATACTGTAATTCAAAAATATCATGTGAACAAGTTGCCCAGCAAATAGCTAATCAAAAGATTAGAACTGCTTTTTATCATGCTGGGATGACACCTTCAGAAAGGTTAAAAATACAGAAAGCATGGCAGAATAACCAGATTCAAGTAATCTGTGCAACTGTTGCTTTTGGTATGGGTATTGATAAAGCTGATGTACGTTTTGTTTTCCACTATACAGTTCCTAGGACTCTTGAAGGTTATTACCAAGAAACAGGGAGAGCCGGCAGGGATGGACGTATGGCCCAGTGTATTACATATTTCTCTTTCAAAGATGTGAGAAGTATTCAAACTATGATACAACGAGATAAAACGCTGAATAAGGAAAACAAAATAAAACACCTTGAAAAATTACAACAAGTAGTATCATACTGCGATAACGTGACAACTTGTAGACGTAAGCAAGTTTTAAAATACTTTAATGAAGATTTCAAGGAATCAGACTGTCTTAAGCAATGTGATAATTGTCGAAATTCGGGGAGGTTTAAAATTGAAGAAAGAGATGTAACAGATGTTACTAGAGATATATTAGAATTAATGTCAAATCTGAAAGATGAAAGAGTGACAAGAATTTATTGTCAAGATATATTCAAAGGATCACGTTCCGCGAAAATTATTCAATCAGGGCATAATTTGGTTAGAGGTCATGGTGCTGGTAAAAACTTACCAAGATTAGAAATTGAACGAATATTCTCTCAATTAGTGACAATGAGATTGCTAGAAGAATACCCTATTGTTAATGCGAGTGGATTTGCATCTCATTACATCAAACTCGGGCTAGCAGCAAAGAAATTTTTAAAACAAAATCAGACACTTAAAATGGAATTTATTTTAAATAATTCTAATTCAAGACCGAACTCAAGCAGATCTTCTTCCTGCATTTCTAATTCTAATAATGGTAATTTTGATGGTGTTCAACAACAAAATTTTACTCAAACTAATATAAATGGTTCTAATTTAGGAAATCAATCGACATCTGTTAGACTGAATGAAACTATACTTTCAACAGGTAATAAAAATAAACCACGTTCAAGAACTCAGAATGCCACAATTGGATCAAGCCTGGTAATACCATCGGCCAATAATTTTGAGGTCGAATTTACCGAGTCGTCGATAAATTCTGAGATAATTCGTCAAATTCGAGACACTCAGGAACTTGACATTGACCCTAATTCGGACTCATTGCTTAATAGTAAAAGCAAGAAGAGAGGCAAAGCAACATCTGGGAGAGGTTCTAGGAGATATAGATCTTTTAAGAAATTCCGAAAAAAATAAAATTGCATAAATGATTTGATTGATAAAACAATCAAATTGCTAATAAAAATCTATAATTTTTTATATTAATAGTTACATAATTTTGCATTCTAAATATCTACTTACAAGATATTCATAATTAACAAATATCAAATACCTAATCTTATATTCTGAAACTTTTTCCCAGAAACAGAACCAAACCATTCACCTCCCTTTGGTCTCCATACAATATTATTCACCTCCTGCTTTCTGTTGGAGTAGCACATTTTTGGTACATCTAATGTTTTCACATTATTTTGATATTTCCAGTCTGTGTTGCTAGATGCCATAGTTGGATCATCTACATTCATATCACCAGCTGATGCAGAAATATTATTAGACTTTATTCCATTATTAAAATCATTATGTTTCACAGTTTCATCAATATTGATATTATCGGTGTTATTTCTAACATGGTTATTAGCATTTGGATTTAAATCACTATTCAAATCCCAATACAGCACTTGACAATCATCACCACATGATATTAAAATATATGGCTTTGTTGGGTGCCATTTGATTTGATTTACAGAAGAAGAATGTCCCTGTAAAACTAAGACTGGAACACCAGGATTTCTCATATCAAGAATCAATATTGATTTCTTGTCTAAACCAAAAGTCGCTATTAGATTAGGATCTGTTGGAGATGGTTCTAATCTCAATAAAGCATGAGATAGGTTATTACCAGATAAATTATCAATTTTTGTCGTTCCATCATTGTTGTAAGAATTATTTCCTTGTACATCAGTTCCTGTTTCATAGATGATGGTACTATGTTGTAAAGCTCTTAAGTCAAACACTCTAACACTACCATCTCCACCACATGATGCAAATAACTGAGTTGATTGAGTTAAAAATTTTACGTCAAATACTTCGCTATCGTGGGCAATTAATTGAATTTTGACATAATTTTGACTCTGGAGATCCCATACGATACATGTGGTGTCTATAGAACTTGAGATCAAAATATTTGTATCTATTGGATTCCAATGAAATGAAGTTACTGGTGGAAGTTGACCAAGCAATTTAGCATTAGCTTTGTTGCTAACTGAATTGGCACTGTTATTGATTATTTGATGCTGTTCATTATATTTACACAACGATAGATTGATTTGTTCTTTTAAAGATTTTTCATAGACGATATTATTGTTACCGAATTTAGAAATGTTATTATTGTATACCTGTTGATTATCTGACATATTATCATCTAGAGACCAAATTCTTAAACATTCTGAGGAAGTTGCTAATTTTGTTGCGTTAGGGACATTTGGTAACCATTGTATATTACTTACTGGATAAGTTACATTGCATTCAGCTACTTTTTCCCAAGTCAATAAATCATTTGAATGTATCACTTGTAATTTGTTTAGGCTATCTTCTTTATACGAACCTAAAGTTACGTAATCATCTACACTCCAATCCAAAGCAAATAACTGCCTGCAGCTTTCGTACTCACATACAAAATTAGTATTATTATTGTACATATTCCCATCTTTATAACCATTGAATGAGGAATGGTTGTTTGCATTTATTGTATAATTGTCAATTGGGTTAGGAGACCCATAATCAATATTTCCATTACCGCCAAGGCTTCTATACTGGTTAAGTTGATTGAACGTGCTGTTTTGCAATACATCAGAACCTTGACCAAATCCTGACTTTACATTATGACCTTGAATTGACTGGGATGGGTTCAATGGCGAATACATTGGCGATTTTGAATTCATTGAATAACCTCCATTGGGGGAAGCTAAATTACTCTGATTGTTCGAATTATCTGAATTATTAACACTTTTATTGAAAATAGGGTACATATCCTGATTCATCACATTCTTATTCGAGTCTGCTACATGTTGTCTTTGAAAACTACCAAATGAGATAGAACTCCGTTTCTGAGACCTAAAATTATCCATCGTAAAATTCTTTTTTATTAACCGGTAGTTCTTATATCAAATTAAAACAAAGTTATTGTACAAGAAAAAGTTGTGTATATCAAAGTATGATCGATTTTAATTTTAATTCCTTTCACAATTATATCATAAAATCTTATAACGAGGAATTAAATTTATCTTTCCGACAACTTTATAATTTATAGGGATATCTATAATAGACCTCGAAGTAAAAAGACAGAAACACTCAACACACACAAAGAGACGTGAATTTTAAATTATAAAGTACTTTTACTAATTCAGAAGCTTATTAAAAGTAGTATTGAATCCTATGAATATTACAATTAAGTCGATCAAATGATAATATACACAAGTAATGAATATTAGTTTATTGAAATTTCTTTAAATTTCTTGTGTTGATATTTTCCAAATTTTTCAAAACTTCGAATTTTTCAATTCAATCACCATAATGACTTCGAAAGGGTTTTTGCATGAGAATGGATGGATACAATAATTTGTATAAATAGATGAGGTAAGATAGATAACAACGGTAACATGAATGGGTTTTTAAAATGTATTGTTGTCTATTTTAGCAGAAAATAATACTGTTAAACTATTTATTTGTACATGGAAACTACGAATTGGTTTAGTCAGTTAATTGGATAATTCTTTGGTGAAGTGGCTCTGGTGTAACTATGTTTAGTGAATGTATTTGTGTCACGATGTTCATGATAACTAAACATGGTTCTTGTAATCAGATTGGAACCTTCAATGGGCCATCACTTGGAGTTACAGATAATTGAAAAAAAAATATTATTAAGTTACTTAATAACGTAGGATAAATGAATTATTTTATATACCGTCATTTATATATATTCCCATTCCCATGATAATGCTATGTTATGCACGACATGCAAAATGAAGTTAAAAACTCACACAAAACATACTGGATGTAATGTGACTGTATAATAATTTTAATGAATATGATCATAAATATTATGTTCTTAAATTTGAATCTGTATAAATATGAGAATTGCTTTTAAAAGTGTCTGGAAAAATAGGGTTCCACTATTTAGGTAAACTCAATGAATTATCATTATTGTGAAGACTTGAAACTTCTTGACCCAATAACTTTCTGTCCATGTCTTCTTCTTTGTAATAATGAACAAATGGAGGAATCAATCTAATCAATATATTCAAATAGTACTCGATTGTAATTATCAACTTTGAAGGTGGGAACAACTTCATGAAAGATACTTCCTTGTAGGCAATGAAATAACCTAGACAAAGAGATATAGTGTTATAAACATTCACTAGTAAGGATTTCTCACTGTGTATAAAGTAATGAGTCAATATGTATGCTAACAATAGCAACAAAGTTGGAACAAAAACTGAGACACGCAGATTACTTGATAGTAATGGTATAACGAAATTCTTAGTATTGTCCTTAATAATTCTTCTAACTGAGAAAAATCCATACAAAACAAAAATCCAACCACTCATACCAGTGACTGGAATATAATCATCTGAAAAATTGATAATTTGAAAATATGATAATATTGTACCAATAATACATGTTATGACACTAGCAATTGTTGTGATTAAATTTAAAAATATACCTGTGTAAACGGTACCATGCTCCCTCTCATATATGTTTAATGGAATTGTGATCATCATCAAACATACAATCATTTCATGGATTGATCTATAATATAAAGGGTGCATTGAGATTGCGGATAATTTCAATTCAATCAAAGATTCGAAATGTAAATAATGATTGTAAATGATAGTGTTCACATCACCTTCAGTATAATGATTTTTTATTATGAAAAAAAACACAACAATAAATATTGGCAAACCAATTGTCAAAGCACTTGGCTTTTGACCTTGATAAACAAATTGATATATTTTCTTTTGATCCATCATCTTATATGTCAGTTGGTGTATGCCGTCCAAACTTACTACTAATCCCTGTTTTTTTTGAAAACAAATAGATTTATGGAGAGAGATTCAATTGAGTTAAATGAATCAATTAAGTTTCAATTCTTAATTGAAGACGTTAAAAAATATATATATAGTAGAGAACAATAAAACTAAACGTATGCTTTCTTTCTTATAACCATCACCGAATTGTTAAAATCAATTGTTCAATTTAATTGCTGTTCAATTGTTTAAAATTTCATTTCGAAATTTCAATAACTCGAAATCTTTCTCACTCCGAAGTGAACTTTGCAGCCAATGGAAGTTAAAGCTGCGAGTGAAATATTCCTTTGAAAGAAAAAAAGAAGAATATATAAGAAGAAGACTATTGAGATGTAATATTTTAAAGATAAAGGGCAATTGATCTGTGTTTAATTTTAGCTCTTTACTAGTTTTCATGTGTTGTTGAGAGTTGCAGTTAGCATAGGTAGGTGATTACTGTTTTTAAAAATTTGTTTCCAAAGTGTATAGCGTTGGTCGTCGCAATTGCGAATTTAGAGTTCTGCAAGTTTTGAGAGATTTGAAATTTAAGAGAAATTATAGTCCATCTGTGAAAGCCATGACTCAACAATCGAATTCTATAAAGAGAACAAAAAGAAGTCCTCGTGGAAAAGATGCATTTATGGACACGGCATCCGGTTCAATTGCAATGAATAGACTATCCAGCGTAAGTTTATCAGACGAACAATCGATGCTAAAAGAAAAAGTGATGAATTTTATTAGAACGAATTTGGAAAACTACAAAGATCAAGGTGACAGCAATACACCAAAGTGTTCTATGTTTGTTATCGAAGGTGATGCAGGAACTGGTAAGTCTGTGATTCTAAATGCATTGTTCAACGATATCCAGAAATTTTCTAATGAAAAAGAATATAGCCATGATATATTGCATGGTACAAACAATTATTTGATTGTGAACCACCCAGAAATGTTAAAGTTATATATAAGAATCTCTAGATCGTTTAAATATATTACTAAAAAATCACTGGAAAGACCAACCTCTCTTGTGAATTCTTTGACAAAGAGCAATTCCATGGCTGATGTTGTTATTATTGATGAAGCTCATTTATTAGCAACTTCAAAAGATGCATTCAAGAGGTTTTATGGAGAAAACCATTTGAAAGAACTAATGTCATTAAGTAAAGTATTGATATTAGTCTATGATGATAAACAAGCATTGAGAATGGGTTCATATTGGAGCGAAAATGGTAGAGATGGAGCAAATTTAAAGAGTTATTATGATCAGATTCCAGATGGTAAAAAAGATTGGTATAAACTGAAAAAACAATTTAGAGTGGCTGCGCCTGATGATGTTTTAAAATGGATACATGAAATTAGTATTGATGGTAAGATACCAGCATATCCATTCTCAGCCAAGGAAAATTCTGGTTCATCGTTTGATTTCAAAATTTGGGATGATTGTGAGGAGATGTATCAAGCCATAAGGGTTAAGGATAAGAAATTAGGTCAATGCAGAATGCTTGCCACTTATGATTTCCCATACAGATTAGATGGAAATGATTATTTTGTCACTTGTGGTGATAATTTCAAAGTCCGTTGGGATCGCTATACACCGCGTGAAACCATTCCTTGGAGTGAAAGACATGACACAATTGATGAAGTTGGTTCTGTATACACTATACAAGGATTTGATTTAAATTATGCTGGTGTAATACTTGGAAGGTCTGTCAGGTATGACAAAATAAATGATGCTATAGCTCTTGACACCAAATTGTATGACGATCATGCCGGTTTTACTAAAAAAAAGAATATTCACGATGTCGAAGATGTAAAAAAAAAAATTATCATGAACAGTATCAATGTTCTTTTAACCAGAGGTGTACATGGATTATATATTTATGCATGGGATGAAGAACTTAGGGAACGTTTAAAGAGAACAAAGAATGAATTAAAATAGAGAAGTAAATGAATGGAAGTCGCCGTATAAATTTTGTCACCAAATAAACTTGTATATAATATAATATAGATTGACATAAATCTATCTAACTCTATCTAATAATATATACTTATATGTTTGTATAACTTTGTACTAATTAATTCCTTTTTTTATCGGATTTTTCTAAATGTTGTTCCTTTTTCTTTGTTTTGTTCAATGCTTCCCATATGATACCACTAAAGACAACAATGATACCAATCCATTGGACTATGTTGACTGTTTTTTTGTAAACGACTATACTTAATAACATCGACATCATCTTTCTTGTGACAGTTATCATTACCAGGACAATAGATCCAAAATATTCTAATGTATAGAAAATGAATATTTGTCCTACAGCACCACAGCAAGCGTAAGTTAAAATGTATTTCAAAATCACGGGATCGTGTTCAATAAGGTCCAATGCTTGCTTGTATTGTGCTTGATCTACGAGAAGTAAATATGCAAAGTTCCAAACCACAATTAGCAAGTTCAATACAAACATCAAATGTGCACCAGTGATTAGTTGGTGGGATTTTGAACTGATTTGACTTTTATTCGTTTTCAACATTTTATCCTGAGTGGCATTAGTCAATCCATCCAAAAATAAACTGAAAAGCAACATTGAATAACCATAAGCATGTGTCATCCAATTGTTTCCTTGTGTTTCATCCAGGAACCTCATGGTGGAACCTGATTTTTTGGAACCCAAAGTGAAGATGGTGACACCAACAGTGACCAACATTGCCACAATTTTTTTCTCATTAGCGATTGGTGTTCTATACAGTAACAAATGAACCATTAATATCGGTATAATTTTGCACGATTTAGCCAACATATATGTTAAATAATCCACATGTTGCAAACTGTAAGAAGCAAAAGGAGCCGAGAGAGCTTGTGTTACTGATATCAGAATGAAATATTTTTTATTATCCCAAATGAGGGTATACATCTGATATGGAGTAGCTTTGGATTTCCACATGAGATACACAAAACCAATAACCATAGCCACAAAAGCTTGCGCAATAGCAATAACATTTGGCGAATTGAATTGTGCATTGGAATTTGGCCAGTGAATAGTGTTCAACGGTTCTTGCACTAAAGCCCAAGTGAGGAAACTGCAGTAAATACCAACAGCACATAGCAACAGCTTCCCCACATTCATTGAACCACTATTTTCATCTGCAGATTGGGACCTAGCTGCAGATTTGGACCTAGATTGGGATTCAGTTTCTGTTAACCTCGAATCATTGTTCAATTTCCTTAAAGTCTTGGTCTTTGCCATGCTGGGGTGGTTACGCTCTAACACCGTCATCAACTCCCCAATATCTGCTACTTACCCAAGAACACTAGCTGCCTATTCAAAAAAGAAGCCATCATCCCTAATATTTATAACATCTCAGATAATTTAGATTTAAATTTAATTATAAAATGAAAAGTGTCATCTTGGTTGTGAAAGCTTCTCATTTTTCACAAACGGCATCGATGAGTTTTTCGTTTGTGGTCGTCGCACGGCGATTCCTGTGCAACTGTGCAAGAAAAAGAAAAGAAGAGAGAGAGAGGCCACTGCAGAATAGACTGTTTTTGGAAAGAAGACCCAGGTGGCAGTGTCTTGACCAGCACACACACACACACACACGAGAGCATCCGTTCGTTTGTGGGTGTCAGTAAATAGGCGACGATTGGAACAATTACGTAAAAGGCCTTTCTTTTGGCACTGGAGTGGGGCCTTGTTGACTTGTGCCATCTATATCATCATACACGAGACTCCTAGTTTTTGGTGTAGTCAGGACCCATACACCACATACAAATCTCTGTGGATACAAAAAGTGAAATTTTGGAAATTTTTTTTTTTTCAACAGACAACAAAATTCATTGGAATTTATTCCAATTTCAATGATCTTAATTGAACCAATAGGTAGTAAATGACCCAGCAATAACGATTTATGAATTGTATAACCACTACCGTAAGGGCAACATATATTTATTATCGTTTGTATTTCTATTTTTGTCACTAGATTGTACAAGCAAAAAAGAAAGCGGGAGGACCAACTTCAAATTACAGTTCAATAAGAGGGTACAATTCACCAATCGATTTATTTTTTTTTTTCACAACAATGGGTGTTTATTCTCCAATTGATGCTACTTTTGGTGTTCGTTTCACACAAATTTTGGAGACAGACAATGATTTCATTAAATACCATTTCAAATTGAATAGGAAACTAACTAAATTAAGACATACTTTGAAAATCACAAATAGAGATACAAAACATTATCAAAAGGGTTTAACTAAAATCAATAACTCCGATGTATTCAGCTCAGAATATTATGACCACAAAAACAAATTAGTCGGTGTCTATTTCTTGCTTTCCATTGAGAGAGACCTTTCGTACATCGAATTATTAAAGTTAAGAGCTAGAAATAGAGGTAAATATTTGAAAAATGAATCGAAAATAATTAGAACAAGATTGAGAAAAATTTCACAATTAAATGACAAATTAATTAATGTGATCACAAATAATGAACAAAACTGGATCACACGTTTACAATACTTAATTTATTCGAAACTGGTTAACGTCGAATATCTGCTGTTAGGTAAGAAGACTAAAAAAAAAAATAGTGAACTAATTGCAACTGAATTGACGTGTATTTTTGAAGGATTAAGTTTATTGAAAAATAAGAAAATTCTAAATGATTCCATCGTAGAAGAAATAGAATCAAAATATAATTATTACTTAAGACAACATGCAGGTAATATTTTCTCTACTTCCAATTTAAATGATTTCATGATAACTACAATCAGTAAATTACACGAATCGGGTTCAGACGCACAAAAGGAATTCACTGGTATTTTATTCAAACATGGTTTTAAATCAATTTTACAAAAGAAAAAAACAGAAATCAAATTAAGTGAAACTGGAAACACAACAAATGATAACTCAAACAACCAAATTCATTGGATAGATTTCACTACAACTGTGAATGATGAAGAAATGTACCAATTAATCGTAGATGCCTCGAACCATAAGATAAAGTCAATAGAAGATTATGATACACAATTATTGAAATGGAACAGCATTTTAGAAAAACATGAAGCAAATTTAGCTTTCAAACAACATGATCAAGATAACATGGATACTGACACATTAGAAAATGAACAAATTTTGTTAGCTTACATCAAATATAATGTATTGATGACTTCCGTAACTCGTGAAAATATGGTTTTCGAAACACTTTTAAAACAATGGCATTCTATCGTCACTAAAAATACCAACCCAACCTCAAAAGTTTTAAATAAATATAAAGAGATTGAGAGAATTACTAAAAACTTAACTAAATACATTACAGATTTAATAGAATTACCTGGTGTTTTCTCTTCAGAGATGTTAATGAATCAGTTAGAGTTATTAAAAAATTATTATAACATAATCTTAACATCCTCATGTTTAGGTGAATTATACCAATCAAAATATGATTATCTTCACGCTTTAGCTTTGAATGTGAATGGTTTAAAAGAGTTAGATAACGTTTTAATTGAGTTAGCAGAAACAAATTTAGACAAATTATTAATACCATCTAGCTTAATCAACTCAAACAAAGTCACTGCTTTAAGAAATTCCATAATATCTTCTTGGAAAAATATTATTGCCCTAGCAGAATATGACAAACATATGAATAAGAATCAAAATAGATGGCTTTCTCAAAATGATAAAAACCAATTATCATTAATTGAAAGAATTGACGGTGACATTAAAGATATTCATCCAAGAGATGTGAAATTAAATAACTTATTCCCACTAAGACCAATCATCAGACCAGCTCCAAGTAAACCAACATTATTTGATTTAGCATTTAATTACATCGAATACGAAAACGATTCTAGCACAAATAATGATGAAGTAAGTTCAATTTCAACTAATGAAGAAGAAAAAGAAACACATTCTGCTTCTTCTGGCTCAAATAAGAAATCGGGTTTCTTAGGTCTATTTAGACGCTAAGGAAGCTTCCATAAGATATAGTCACTTTTAATATAATATATTAATATCATTTTTAGATATGCATACTAACATAATTTTTATTCAACTTAATTTTTGTACGTCACTAAGTTTAAATAAAATCACCTATCAATTTGTCAAGGTTAATAGGTTTCTTCAATATAAAAAATAGTCAAATATGTGCTTGACATTAATTTTAATACCGCGGTGAAACTAATTACCACCAGTGTGTGCTGAATAAAATATAAAGAAAATAAGGATGCCCAGTTCTAATAAAAAAGATAAATGATAAATTATATAAAGTGTATATACATCTAATTTATTAAAATTAATTTTAAAGAATACGAGCTATTTTTATAATTATTATTAATAATAATAATAATAATAATAATAATAATTATATTAGTAGTAATATGATAAATGTAAATGAGAAAAATGTTAGGCTTACCAGGTAAAAAATGCCATTGTTGGGTTTGTCTAGATGATTCAGAATATAATTCAAACTGGCTATTACATCAATGTGGTTGCCAATTGCAAATTCATAAAAAATGTTATTTCAGATGGTTATATAATTTGAATAAAGAGCAGATTTCGCAACAATGGAACGATGGGAGAGGATATTTGATATCCGATAAGGATTTATATAAGCGACTTTGTTTTTTGGTCGATGGGCATAGAGATTTTTATAGGAATATAACACTTGTGGAAAGTGTTGTGGGTATACCAGTTATTGGTGTACCTTGTTTTACATTTATTTGCATCCCAATGATATTCAGTTTTGAAGCATTAGGGATAAATTTTTTATCTAAGATGATTTCAGAATATCCTCTGCCTCCGCCCATAACTACTGTTTATTGTCCCCAATGCAAGAGATATATTAAAAAAAATGATATAAACATGACATCAAATTCACCCGTATTAAAGCTAACCTATATAGTGAAGATGGTTGTCAGATGGACTGCCTCACTAACAGCGATCTCTTTACCTATTGCTAACATTGGAAAGTTGTGGTTTCGACTTGGACTGTGGCAGTTAAGACAGATATTTCCAGAAGAGATATTAACTCAGCTATGCAATATAAGTACAACAAAAGCATTAGACGTATATGGCGATACTATAAATGGAATTCTAAGTGTTCCCGATGTTTCTAAACTTGTTATATTTGGATTCCCTTTATATCTACTCGGTTTGAATGGGGGTTATGATCTTTTTAACAGATTTAAATGGGTTGCTCTTTTACTGACTCTAAGATTTAGAGGTACAGATAATAAAAATTATAATATAGCCAAAACATGCATATATGTATCTTATGGGTTCATATCATTGAATTTTTCCATTATAAGACCTCTGCTTAACCAATACTATTATAGGCTGGTGAAAGATGCTCAACCATACTACCTTGAAGATAAAATATACAGCGATGACTATAATAATGCAAGAAATTATACAAATATATTATTTGCCACAAGAGCATTTGACAATTTTACAGATACAGCATTATTACCACTTCTTGGAAGATTAGTAGGAGGCAGAATATATTTTGGATGGGTTTGGTTACAGAGAAATTCATACATATCGTATACCCCAGATATGTCACCAAACTCTTTGAGTATGGTATTTAATTTCATAGGCATGGGTTTGGTGACATTAGCAAATCAAATTTTAAAAGTGTATGTATCTAATCTAAGAGTTAAGGAACTCAAAGAATTACAAAAGAGTACTGTATATTTAGATGATTAAATTTATTGTCTTTATTTAATTTAATATTTATTAATACATATTTTTTTCGGTGTTATAGAAATTTGTAGCAATTAATCTTAGAAGCTCAGTCGTATCAAAATTCACTTTTGAATCAAATAAATACCATTGCAATACCTTCTTTCCAACTTGTGTATTTAATAAATCAAAAAAGTCAAATGAATCTAGCATACCATTGAAATTTCTAGTGGAACCTTTGCGCTTATCACTGATTTTTATCGTAAAATGTTTACCATTCAATGTTGATATCTTAAAATTTATGTCCGGAAACTTTGGACCACTAGAACCAAAAACTTTAACTGTCAATTGACCTAATTTTTCACCTTCAATATTTTTTACAACACCTGCTTCGTATAATTGCCTTGTTGACCATTTGAATTTTAGACCACGCTGGGAAGCTTGGTCTTTTGTCTGTGTTTTCTTGTATACATCCTTAATAGAATCAAAAGTACCCTTAGTTGCTCCACTAAAATTTTTGGAATTACAGAATTTATCAAGGATATGCTTAAATGATGATTTAATAAGTTGTATATCTTTGTTAATTTGAATATTATATTCATTCAATTGTGTCAAAGTGATTTTTGTGACTTCAAGTTCTCCCAGAATGTGATCGACTACAGATTTAGGATTTCTAATAATTGAAGCAATGTCATTCAGCATATCTTGCATATAATTTTCCGAAACATTTAGAACACCTTGATTTTCTAGTTCATTTATTAATGTTAAAGCAAAATTTTTCAGATTAAAGTATTTTGGAGCTTCCAAAGTTTGAATAATTTCATCTGAGTATACCGAATCATGAGAAATCAAAAAATCGTGGAATACAGGTTCATCTTGAGGCAAAACAGTACTTACAGCTAGATCGTACAGGTTTGTGTCAACTTCTTCAATTTGCATCATATAAATTAAAGCTCTCTTAAGTTGTTCATAAATAGACTTCATCTTGTCATTATTCGATAAAAACCTATAGGAAGCGGTATTTAATTCCAATTGCAATCTACCAGAACTCAATTCTTTAGATTGATCCCTACATTGTTGTAAAATGTCCAGAATAGTATCATCACTTTCGAAAAATTTAGAATACTCTTGAAACTTTGTACTAATGCTAAACACTTTTTCTGATAAGATTTCTAATTTTGGCCTTGAAGACAGCATATCTTCGTAAACTAAATGATCATATTCTGTCGTGTAAATATTTGCCAGCATTAAACTTCTCAAAAGATCATTTAAAAATGGTTTAATTTCATCGGAATATTGATTCAAGGGTTCATAAAATCCATCAAAGTTTTCTAACCCAAATACAGTGTTTAAGGCATACAATAATACGTTAATTTTTTGAGCCATGAAAGTTTTATCCGATGCCTCATATCCAAAATAATTATAATTAATTAAATACTCAGAACAAAAGATGTTAATCATTACCTTTGATATAATTTTTAAAACATCTTTACTCTCAGAATTTGTATCAGATGCTATTGAGTACAGTTTGGTACACAAATACTTTATTTCATGAGGTATATCATCATTATGAGAAGAGAAAATTTCTGCAACTAATTCAACAGCATGCCATATATTACTTAAATTTTTAATAAATTGAGCTGAAGTATCAGAATCTTCAACAGCAAAAGCTTCCGTTGGGGGATCATTTAAATGAATACTTCTGTATATTTCGATAGGGTCACTAGTAAAATCAATATGCCCATCTCTGATGAAATCAAGAACCGGAATAAATAGCCTAATTAATTCAGGATATTCTCTTCTTAAAAATTCTGATAATACATTTTGCCAGAACAACTCATTAGAATATAGAAAATTCATGAGAGATGAACTTTCTGTAAGATTCTGTTGAGCAATTGTTGCAATCAATTTTATATAGTAAACTTTTTCTCTTTGACCCATTCTTTGATTAACAGTGCTGAATGAAACATATATATTGGACTTGGCAAATTCTGGATCCCATATATACATGTTTTTCCAATAATTTGGTTCAATTTGTAGCAAATAGAATAGCTTTTCAAATGCACCATATTTCAATGTTGGGACGTGGATCCCCGATAATCTATTCATAAGAGAATCATCGATATTGAATTTATGCAAAATTTCAGCAAAGTCCATTTGTTGTCTTATTTCCTTTTCTAATTTTTCCTTATTCATATTAGCCGAATCTAGGGCAGCTTGGTTACATTCTAATTTATTTTGTATATCTTCAACATTAGGCATATCGTTAATTAGATAAATAAACTTTTTGACACTCCATAAGCAAGGGTTTGGTGAGTTCATGATATCCTTGTATGCCATTCTTTGGGAAAACATCCGTGCATAACTTTGGATCTTGATTACAGATTTGACATTATTTAAAAAGTATGAATTTCTTGCCTTTAATCTTATTCTACTTAGTACACCTTTGATACAGGCTTGAAATTTATCAATATTGTTAGATTCTGTTGCATCATCAACTAAATCTAGAGCATACCTAACCAAAATACCCCTTATATACCCTTGCATAATATTAATTGAGGAGAGTTCTGCATTTAATTTAATGATCGTGCCATTTACTCCAGATCTGATTAAAGTTGCTCTAATTGTTGCATTTAGATGGTTAATATTTTCACTATTCTTCAAAATATCGTTTTTTGTGTAAGTATATTGCTTTCTTAAAAGGACTGACCTAACAATGGATTGTAATCTTATCACTTTATTTTTGTGATTAGTTTCCATTTCTCTTGATTTATTTTGTATATCTCTACGAATTAAGGAAGATTTTAATAAAGATTGACAATTAATTAAATTTTTCTTGCAACCGTTCTCGAGTAGTTTTGTAAGAGATAAACCTTTTCTAATGTTTGTACCTTTAATTATTGCTTGAAATATTGTTAGAGGCTCTTTTGTCAAATACTTAATATTCAGTTGAGTTTTAACTAACTTCCTCTGACTTGCTCCTCTACTAAAATTCCTAACAATAGAAATATATTCTTCATTTCTAAAACATCTGATTCTAAGTCTATCTGATTTATTTCTGATTATTTCACCCTTTATATATGCTTGGAATTTTGTCAGAGAATTCTTATTTTCTTGTGTTAGGTCATAATTCTTGTTCTTAAGAAAGTTTTTTCTAGTTAAAAACCCTCTAATTTTGCTTTGTGTATTCAATATCTCATCCTCATATAACTTAGCGAGTCTCATCGTTATACTAATATTAAATCTTGTATTCACGCCTCGTGAAAAGCTTTGTATATCTATCAATTTGTCAAGAAATTCGTCTTCAGACATAGCAGATCTCTTCCTAGGCGAATAACGAGTTGGGCTATAAGCAAATGTTTGGTAATAACTTATATTTTGCTCTCTTTGTTGACTTCTTCTTAGGTAAAAATCTGTATTTACCGTGTTGTAGTTTGAAATACTTGGTGAATGATATGATAAACTTGATTTCTTCACTTCATTATATTTTAAATGTGGAGATACTAACGTTGAATTATCAGCACCAGTATTATACTTTGATCTATATGATGAATAAAATAGTTGCTCATCACCATAATCAAAACGACCTGGAGAAGGTTCTCCTTTACTGAGATATGCATCAATAGGTGTCTTGAATTCAATCGATGTCTTCAATTCAACTGGTGTCTTCAATTCAACTGGTGTCTTCAATTCAACTGGTGTCTTTAATTCAACTGGTGTTTTAATTTCAATAGGATTTTGTTGAGTTGTCTTAATAGGAGTCTTAAATACGTCATTTAGTTCATTATACTTTGAGGTGACATCAAAATTATCAATCAAAGCATGTTTATTTTCATTGGACGTGAATTTTCTTGGTGATGGGGTTGTCGTTGCTGCTAGAGATTTGAAGTCACGTATTTTTGGCCAACTTCTTTGACATTTTTTAATATCTTCAGCTGAAAAAGAAATTTGATCTGTCAAGTTTTGTAGTATTGGTGTTTCCATGGGCCATTTCTTATTTATTATACTGATCATTATATTTAAAGTTTCAAAGACTTGTGGAAGATCTTTTTTATTATAAAGGTCCTGAAGCTCGAATCTGAATGAGTCTGGGACACCTACATGGTCAATCAATGAAAAGAATGCATTTATATTTTGAGTATGTTTAAATTGTAATTTATCTGATTCCGGATAAATTGTTTTCACTAAAGAAGGGTTAATATTTTGGGCTGTTTTCGCTAAAGCGACCCCATTTCTTAATGTATCACCAACACACAATTCAATTGCAGAAGGTAATTTTTCTCCTATTACAGATTCTATCCATATTTTGATTTCCTGGACTCTACAAAGGAAATCATGGTACTTTAGTTGCTCAGCATTTAATGAACTATTATCTATATTTTTAGGTATAGTTGAATTTAAAGCATTGGGTTTATCACTATTTACTAAATTGTCTGTTCTTTTGAAAGGTGAAATATTTTCCTTTGAAAGTTGATATTTGAATGCCAATTTTTTGTCAAAAGTATCTTGATTCTCTTTTAGTTTTAAATTTGTTTCAACAACATTTAAATTATTTGATGAGTTAATCTTTGTAGGTGTCAGAGGCTTCAAAATAGTATCATTTTGACCTCCGAGGTTATTAATATATCTGTCAATAAAGGAATTATTAGCTGCTCTAGTCGGAGACTGGATTGACATGATAACGGTATACAGTTTTTCCTTAGTTTGGTTTTTAATTTGCGGTTCTATTTTTCAATGAAGAAATGTTCATTACAAGTAAACGATGCCCTTAATAAGTAATTTAATATCTAAACTGTCATAAAATTTATATATATATATATATATATATAAATATATAAAGGAAATAAATTGAATTAGCATGTTCCAAATGAAAAGTTTTTAAATTGAAGTTGAACATCCTAATTAAGATAACTTTTAAAATAAAATATTGAAATTTCGGTTTTCTAACATCTTTCCTATTTAAGAAATTATGTAAACAAATCAACATTTGATAGCGACACATGTCGGTTTACGGACAAGGCACTATATAATCTCGTTTTCTTCACAGTAAGAGCTTAGTAAAGCCCAATGTACTAGTTCAGTTCTATATATTATGTTGTTAGATGAGTCTCTTTATTATTAATTGAGCCATGAGTAATATGAATTGTACTTAGCATGTTATTTGAATTGCCTTAAAAGTTATTCATATAGACATATCAACTGAAGTAATTGAATATATGACTATACCAAAAGAAGTTTCTCACAGATTCCATTTGCCTCATTCCATGAATAATATATATAGGCAGTGCTGAAGATAAAAATCTTATGGTGACATGATAATAAAATATGCGTTTATTATAATCAAACGTTGATTATATGATTTCATTATTTTTTTATTATATCATCCTTGTAATTGAATTCTTCAAACTTATACGCTTCAGTGCCATCACTGTTAAGTTTTCTTGAGTTTTCAATATTTATCTTATCTTCCTGGATGTTTGTTAAGTTGCTGAAATTTTGTATTTCTAAATAATCTTTTGAATCTGAATGGAATGAACAATTTTTGAAAGACTCTATAATGACTTTTTGTAAGGAGTTACTATTGCTAATAGATGCATTTTTTTGTAAAAATATTTTACAGTTATCAAAATTATGGAATCTTAATTGTATGGAATTATAAATATTGGGTAAACAAATCCAAATTAATGTGTTTTGACAATTTTTAATAAAAATATCACCATTTTTGAAAAAAACTGTATGCAATAAGATTTTTGAATCTTTCAAATTTTCGAAAGTCAATGAACCAAACTTTAATGAAGTCTCGATGTTTTCATCACTATAAATAGTACAATTATTCATATTCGTATACACAGTTTTAGTTGTGTTTATCAGTATATTTTCATTATTAATATAGTTTATAGTAGAATTCAAATCCTTATTAGGATTAGACTCCAATCCAGTAAAATTCAAATCATTTCCATTTTCTTGATTAAACTTAAAATCATCAATATCGAACTCTAAACTATCATTATCATCTTTTCCCAAAATATAAGCACTAATTTTCTTCTTCAAGGATGAAATTTCTTTTCTGTAGGATTCTAATTCATAAGTTGATAATTTTATATCGATTGAAATTAAGGTATTATCTAAATTTGTGATATCTTCATTGAATTTTTGTAGTTCATCAATATTTGAACTTTCATCAATATTTAATACTTCTGATTTTAATTTCTTTAAATCTGACCTAAATTGTTCCATAATGTAGATGTAAGAAGTTATAATATATTTTCAAAGAGAGAAAGTTGTTAGTTTTCATACATCTGTTAACAGAGCCTGCATCAGTTAAAAAATTTGAAAAGAAGAGAAGATTATTATGTCAAGTTTTCAAGATGACACTGTGATATATATGTAAACAAGCTCATACAAATGGTATTTTATTTAAACTTTAAATGGTTAAAACCAATTTAAAATAAAGAAAAAATACAATAAATTAATAGATATGAAATGAAATTTAAAGGAAATGAAAAAAATATAGAAAATTATAAAATAGAATATAAGCCTAATGAATAAGGCATTTTTTTTATTTGAAAAAGTTTAAATGATGGAAAAAAAAAAAAAAAAAAAAAAAAATTAAAAAAACAACAACAACAGAGAATGATTAAATCAAATATTCTAAATTGAAAGGCAAAGGAAAAAGTAATCATTCTTGAATAGAGAAAAAAAACATAAATTAAACAAAACTTGGTTTTGGTAAATTGTTTGAATCAGGTAAACTTGTTGCGAAAGATGCTCCTGCAAAGTATGAGTTTGGAGGTATTACTGAAGTTGATTTCATTGAATATTTATTGTTTGTTTTAATGTTTGCGTTCATATTGTAATGATTATTAGAATGTGGGTGAGAGTTAATGTTGGAATATGAATTTTGACGACGTTTATTATGTGTATGCGTATGCGTATGCGAATGCGAATGCGTATGAGGATGTGGATGAGGATGAGGATGAGAATGCAAAAATTTCCCTTGATGATGCGTCTGTGACCGAATATGAGCTACATCGTTATTAATATTAACATTACTGATGCTATTGCAATTATTCTCCTTAATATTAGTATTTACAGTAGATATTGTGTTGTTCGAAAACAAATCTGTAGCCTCCGTGAAAGAAGATGATGCGGATAAAGGAGGAGTATTGGGTAATGCAACGGTATTATCACCGTATGGATAAGACTTCATGAATAAATCATTATTAATCATTTTTTTCGATGCATTTGAATTTGAAAGAGGAATATTAAGAAGCAATTCTCTTAAATTATTTCCATTATTGGTATCGTAAAAAGTATTTCTTTCCATTTTGTGCTAGTATTGCCAGTTCGGTATGGGGGGGGGGTGAGTGTAGTTATTTGTTATATGTTATATTGTTAAAATGTTTGTACGTCTATATATATTACGTTGTAATATATAATTAATCTGAATATATGATATTTGATAGTTTGCTGTAATAGTGTCACAAATAAAAAAACAAAAAACAAAAACAAAAACTAATACAAAGTAATAACGATAATATAAAAAATTAAATTTAAATTATAAAAACAAAAAAAAAAAA
>JAJLTH010000028.1:114772-129970 GCA_030568035.1 Tetrapisispora nanseiensis | reverse complement strand
ATCAATCTTGGATTGTGTTTCAGATTTTATCAGAAATTTCCTAATTTGGAAATTATAAATTATTTAACTTTTTATTCAAAAGTTAATTATTCTTCGTTAGGGTTTCTCATATTCATTACATGTCAGAATACTCAATGTCGATTCGTATTATTAAAAACGCCAGATAAATTTGGGCGCGTGGCGTAGTTGGTAGCGCGCTTGCCTTGCAAGCAAGAGGTCACTGGTTCGATTCCTGTCGCGTCCATATTTTTTCCTATTCCGAAATTTTTTTATAATAAATTTTTATGTTTTGTTTTGTTTACAGTATTCTTCGAGATATTCTATGATCAAATGGTATAGTGTCTAGTTGTAAAAAGTATGAATTGAATAATAAATAATTGAAACAAGAATGAATAACTTATTAAATGGGTACACAAAATCTTGTTTTTTTAATAATTGTACCTGGAGATAGATGTGAAAAATACGAAGTTGAAATGGAATGAATTGGTTTGAAACGAAACTGAACGAAACTAAACTAAACGAAACGAAATGAAACGAAATAAAACGATATAAAACGAAACGATACAAAACAAAATCATCATTAGCTGATACAGCCGTTCATGAATTTTAAGAGAATGAAAGGTCAAGATCTAAATACAGAAAAAAAAAATAACAACATCAAACAATACTTTTATGGGTATGTATGAATAGTTTGAGTAACAGAGAATTGTGAAGGTGGTGGGGTGTCGTATCCAAATGAATTGACAAGGCCTTCGAATCCCATGATTAACTTAGGATTCCTTTTTTTTCACATTGATATTTTAAACGAGAAAAAGGTCATGCTAAACGAAAGTCCGCGTGTTTAGGTTATATAATAAAATATGTTAATTTTTGCTTTCTTATTAGTAATTTTGTGTTATTTCTTATTTTTTTCACGGTTGTTAATTCGATCCAATTGTGAAGAATAAACAGGGTGAGCATACCTTGCACGGCGTAAACATATACACACGGTGGTTAGTCTTGTCAAATGAATGACCATTAGCAACTGAGAGAGAGAGAGAGATATGGAAATTAAGAAAATAAGTATTGCCCAACTAGAGTAAATCGAGACGATAAGAGCAATTGTTATTGTCACACAAGTATGAGTTTCGGAGTTCCCCAAATAATAATACTAATATAATAACAATTATCATTGAAATATATAATCTTTGAACCTATTGAAAATTGGTTTTTAGGCAATCAATAAGTCTTTAATAGCAATGTACATCTTTTAGCTTGACCAATTAGAATAGAATGAATCTTGATTGAACATATATATATATATATATGTATATATATACATAGATAGTATGATTCTAATTAGTAAGAATTTCTTATTGAATCGAATAAAGACAAAAAAGAAGTCGCGCTTTTTTATTTTTATCATCTCATACGATTGTTCGACTAAAAGACATAACTTTAACGAGAGAGAGAGAGAGAGAGAGAGAGAGAGATGATGAACAGCGGCGCATGAGACTGGCAAAGTAGAGCAGAAGTGCAATGAATAAACTCCGAGAACCGAATTTTATTATACCTTGTGTCATGTGTATTAGCATCCGTTCATACTTTTAAGATTGATAAGCTAGCGTACTCTTGAAAACTGAAGTAAAAAAAAAATTAAAGCGCACACCCACCCACACACCACATACAAAGTTAAGTATTTCTTAGTACTCGTCACTAGGTTTTGTGATAGTTTTGCCTAATTAGTAATACTCTTTCTTAAATAGGACTGTTTTGTTATTTTGTTATTACAATATCCGAATAAGGACATTCTAACTGTTTATTCTAGTGTGTGAACCAATTCGGTTACAATAACAAATAAACAATAACAATTAAAAAAAAAAAACTCAACATAAATAAAATACACACAGAGTAATGCCTGCACGAATATAAGAAAAATAAAACAAGAAACAAGAAAAAACAAGAAACAAGAAAAAACAAGAAATTAAGATATCAGTTATTATCATATTATCATATTACCGTTTTCCATCATTTTAAACTAATTGGTTGAAAACATCTTTTAACCAATTAGTTTACAATTGGAAGATCACAACATCAATCCTTGTCTTTTTCAATTTTAGTGTGATACGTAATTTTAAGAAGTTGTGTGCTGGCAGCGCTGTGCAGTGTGTGTGTGTGTTTCAGTTCTGCCCTTCTGGCGCTGTACCAATCGGCTGTGTATTCCCCAAAAAAACCGCACGCATTCACAGAGAGAGAGAGACAAACTGCCGCCACCGTTACAAAACGAGAAAAGGAAAAACAAGAAAACAAGAAAAACATCCTTCTGTTCGATGTGCCCATGCGCCATTTCTCACGTTCTCGCATGCGTCATTATATTTACAAAAAACAACAACATAACTTCGAACAGAAGATGTAACTGATGCCCGTACAATTCCAACGAAATTGGAATTGAGTAAAATTATCTCAAAAAAGAAACAGAAACAGAAACAGAAACAGAAATACAACTCTTCGAAATGGGTTGAGTTTAATCCTCAAAGAAACAACCGTACCATGCCCTCCCAAAAAGAAAATGGGATTTAATTGTAGCCCCCCTCCCTCCAGCGGTGTGTCTGTGTGTGTTATTTGTTATTTGGTATTTGTTATTGTTATTTGTTATTGTTTTACTGCATTTGTGAACAACATCTCCCATCCAAAAGGACAGCACGAACGCACGCACGCACAAACGATTCCGAAACTTTTCCAAAAAAAAAAAAAAAACGAGTCCCAAAATAGCCTCACGTAGCGGTCTTCGCGTTTTGTATTGCAGTTTGTCTTGTGGAAAAATGTGTAATCCTTGTTTCTTTTTCTTTTTTTTTTTTTTGTTATGGTCGTTTTTTCGAATTTTAGGAAGCTCCGGTTGATTGAGCAAACACCGTACAGGTTCCCTATAATAATATCAACGTTTTTCTTTCACTACCGGCGTTATTTATAAATTCGGTTCGTATACACATTATATCCTTTTTCTGATGTTTGAAATTATTCAAACCTCATCTCATTTCATCTTATCTCATCTCATCTCAATTCAATTCATCTAAATTTAATTCAATTCAACTGGAAATTATTTTATTTTTATCTCTCTCTTTCAAGAAATATACAAACAAATAAAACCTTCAAACGATTATGTTTTTGTTCATGGTTGATTGGTTCTCTTACCAATTCACAATTGAAAGGGGAGAGAGACACAGACACAGACACAGACACAGAGAGAAGTCACTTATTTAAACAATAATGTTTTCAATGAAACTAGAGAGATATTTTATTTTACTTTTTCCTTTTACGTTCAAAATTGTATGTTTGTCTTTAAAAATTCCATATATTCTGTGACATCCCCCCCCTCCATTCAGAGGAAAACACTTATGTTAAAAGTTAGGATTTGAATTTCTAATTTTTTAATTCTTCCCTCTTGACTTGTAAGCTTGGAAACAAAATACACAACTACAAGAATAAAATATCTTGTATATCACTCAATTCATAATTAATTGAAAACTTACAATAAAAATAAACTCAATTTCCAAAAATTTTTTTATTTCTCTTTATCATTTTGAAAATTTTCTCGAATATATAAACTCAATTAATTAATTATAAAAAAAAAAATTATTTCACCTTTTCCAAATCTTTCTCTTAATTATCAATTTCTATTTCACTTACAGTATTTACTTTCTAATCTCAAAATAAAAGATACCATCAATAAAGTTTTTTTTTGTTCATAACTATACATTAAAATTAAAAGAGAATTACCATAAATTTTTTTTTTATATTTTATTTTATTTTAAATTATAATCTTTTCCAAATAATTTATAATCCATTTCTAATACCAAATTTTTAAACTTTTGTTACTTTCAAAATCAAAAAAAAAGCAACTTAAGTAAATAATAACTAATAATAATTAATAATTAATTACTATAAAATAATAGAAAAAGATTCATACAAATAAAATAAAATTTATCAAATCAAATTTATTCTTTTCTAATTTTCATATTACCATTAATTAAAAAAACAGAAAAAATTTTATAAATCTTTTAATATAATAAAGAAACAACAATGACTGCTTCTGAAGAACCAATCACACACGAAAAACCACCTCAAGAATACTCTTCTTCTTCATCCTCTTCCTCTTCTTCTGACGAAGACGATATCGATGCTTTAATCGAAGAATTACAATCTCATCACGGTATGGATGACGATAGTGAAGAAGAAGAAGTCGCTGTCGGTGGTCAAAGAGTCGTTCCAGAAGAATTACTACAAACTGACCCATCTTACGGTTTAACCGACGATGAAGTCTCTAGAAGAAGAAAGAAGTACGGTTTAAATCAAATGTCTGAAGACAATGAAAACTTAGTCATTAAGTTCATCATGTTCTTCGTTGGTCCAATTCAATTCGTTATGGAAGCCGCCGCTATCTTAGCCGCTGGTTTATCCGATTGGGTTGATTTCGGTGTTATCTGTGGTTTATTAATGTTAAACGCCTGTGTTGGTTTCATTCAAGAATTCCAAGCTGGTTCCATTGTCGATGAATTAAAGAAGACTTTAGCTAACTCTGCTATCGTCATCAGAAACGGTCAATTAGTTGAAATTCCAGCTAACGAAGTCGTTCCAGGTGATATTTTACAATTAGAAGATGGTACTATCATCCCAGCCGATGGTAGAATCGTCACTGAAGACTGTTTCATCCAAATCGATCAATCTGCTATTACTGGTGAATCCTTAGCTGTCGACAAGCACTACGGTGACCAAACTTTCTCCTCTTCCACTGTTAAGAGAGGTGAAGGTTTCATGATCGTTACTGCTACTGGTGACAACACTTTCGTTGGTAGAGCTGCTGCTTTAGTTAACCAAGCTTCTGGTGGTCAAGGTCATTTCACTGAAGTTTTAAACGGTATTGGTGTTATCTTATTAGTCTTAGTCATCATCACTTTATTAGTTGTCTGGACTGCTGGTTTCTACAGAACTGTTAACATTGTTACTATCTTAAGATACACTTTAGGTATCACTATTGTCGGTGTTCCAGTCGGTTTACCAGCTGTTGTTACCACTACCATGGCTGTCGGTGCTGCTTACTTAGCTAAGAAGCAAGCTATTGTTCAAAAATTATCTGCTATCGAATCCTTAGCTGGTGTCGAAATCTTATGTTCCGACAAAACTGGTACTTTAACCAAGAACAAGTTATCCTTACACGAACCATACACTGTTGAAGGTGTTTCCGCTGATGATTTAATGTTAACCGCTTGTTTAGCTGCTTCCAGAAAGAAGAAGGGTTTAGATGCTATCGACAAAGCTTTCTTAAAGGCTTTAGCTCAATACCCAACTGCCAAGAACGCTTTAACTAAGTACAAGGTTTTAGAATTCCACCCATTCGACCCAGTTTCCAAGAAGGTTACCGCTGTTGTTGAATCCCCAGAAGGTGAAAGAATTATTTGTGTTAAAGGTGCTCCATTATTCGTTTTAAAGACTGTTGAAGAAGACCACCCAATCCCAGAAGATGTCCACGAAAACTACGAAAACAAGGTTGCTGAATTAGCCTCCAGAGGTTTCAGAGCTTTAGGTGTTGCTAGAAAGAGAGGTGAAGGTCACTGGGAAATCTTAGGTGTTATGCCATGTATGGATCCTCCAAGAGATGATACTGCTCAAACTGTCAACGAAGCTAGACACTTAGGTTTAAGAGTTAAGATGTTAACTGGTGACGCTGTCGGTATTGCTAAGGAAACTTGTAGACAATTAGGATTAGGTACCAACATTTACAATGCTGAAAGATTAGGTTTAGGTGGTGGTGGTGACATGCCAGGTTCCGAATTAGCTGATTTCGTTGAAAACGCTGATGGTTTCGCTGAAGTTTTCCCACAACACAAATACAGAGTCGTTGAAATTTTACAACAAAGAGGTTACTTGGTTGCTATGACTGGTGATGGTGTTAACGATGCTCCATCTTTGAAGAAGGCTGATACCGGTATTGCTGTCGAAGGTGCTACCGATGCTGCCAGATCTGCTGCCGATATTGTTTTCTTAGCCCCAGGTTTATCTGCTATTATTGATGCTTTAAAGACTTCCAGACAAATTTTCCACAGAATGTACGCTTACGTTGTTTACCGTATCGCTTTATCCTTACATTTAGAAATTTTCTTAGGTCTATGGATTGCTATCTTAAACCACTCTTTAGATATTGATTTAATTGTTTTCATTGCCATTTTCGCTGATGTTGCTACTTTAGCTATTGCTTACGATAATGCTCCATACTCTCCAAAGCCAGTCTCCTGGGACTTACCAAGACTATGGGGTATGTCTATTATCTTAGGTATAATTTTAGCTATCGGTACTTGGATTCCATTAACCACCATGTTCTTACCAAAGGGTGGTATCATTCAAAACTTCGGTGCTATTGATGGTGTTTTATTCTTAGAAATTTCCTTGACTGAAAACTGGTTGATTTTCATCACAAGAGCTGCTGGTCCATTCTGGTCTTCTATTCCATCTTGGCAATTAGCCGGTGCCGTTTTCGGTGTCGATGCCATTGCTACTATGTTCACCTTATTCGGTTGGTTCTCTCAAAACTGGACTGACATTGTTACCGTTGTCCGTATTTACATCTGGTCTTTAGGTGTCTTCTGTTGTTTAGGTGGTGCTTACTACTTAATGTCTGAATCTGAATCTTTTGACAGATTCATGAACGGTAAGCCATTAAAGGAAGAAAAGCCAACCAGATCCATCGAAGATTTCTTAACTGCTATGCAAAGAGTCTCCACTCAACACGAAAAAGAAAATTAATTGTATTGATTTTTCAATCATTAACTTTTTTTTTCACATGCACATTTACTAATATCTTATTCCTTTAAAGTAAATGTTTCGATTTTAAGGTATTTTTTTACTGTTCGTTGCTACTATTGAATAATTTCAAGCTATTTTACACACACACACAAGCTTGTTTTTATTCATTTTACTTCAGTTGTTACTTAATTTTTTTACACACACACACACAACTTTTAAGTTCTAATTGAAATAAATATTGGTGATGCTCATATTAGAAGGTCTTGAGTTCGCTTTCATTTTATTTTAAGGTAATAAAAGAAAAACAAAAATTAATTATGTCTTTTTTATTGTTATTGAAACATATAAGATAAGAGACAGGATACATTTAAGTTTTATTTTCTAAAAACCCTTTTTTATTCAACAATTTTCACATTAATTTTTAATTTTAATCTTTTTTTGCACACACACCCAAAATAATTAATGGTTTTATGCTTTATATAATCACATGAACCATATTATTTTATATATTTAATTTTGCACACACATAATAACATTTTATCATATAGTCATTTTATATTTTTAATCGTTTAATTTTTAATAATTTTATTTTTAAAATCAGATTATTCTTTTCATTTAATTTAATTAAATTCAATTTAGAAGCAAAACTTTGATCTTATAAATGAATTTCTATTTGTTCAGGAAAACGTTTTTGTAATGGGGAGGAGAGTTCAAAGTTAATTCACTGGACATTAGTGATCAGTATGAAAACTATATATGAGAACTTCCCATACAATTTTACAATGATGAGGATTATTTATGTATATAAAATTATCTGAAGAGTGTATAATAAATTTTTCACTTGTTTTACAGTATGGCCCGGGCCCCTATTCACCGTTTTCGTGACTACACATATTTTTTTTCAATTAATTGGAATATCTCCCCATTCATGAAATAAAATTCGACATTGGTTAAATAAGAACCATGTTCAAATATGGAATGAATAAATATATACTAAATGAATCGTTTTAAATATTAACAATTTTTAATCGAAGATTGAATTTGACTTAGAGAGCTTTCTTTATTAAAAATATTGATTCGATATTTGTGACGTTGTTGTCGTCGTCGTTATCGTACTATTTACCCGGAAACACATTTTCCATAGATATTTTGCAAAATTGTACCTCTTTCAAAAATTACTACGAATTGAGAAAAAAAAGAAATAGATTTAGGAGAAAGTATGAACCTTTTTGCTTCTAAGACAGCTGGCTCACTAAATTATAATTCAGTCTCATCATATCTTTGTTAAAATATATCAATATTCAAATATATATATATATATATATATAGATATTGTAATTAAAATAATTATTATCTAATATTGTAATGATCAAGACACTTTATTTTTATAAGTTAATTTAGTTATAATTGACGATCTTTAGTATTTAAGAAGTGGGGTGAAAAAATAACCTAATAGATACAATTTACTAAAATTTTTGGGAGATAAATTCATTAATTAATTAAAAGAGAATCAATTTTTTGATTAAGAAATCTCGGATACACTAAATTAATCGTCAAAAATATTACAATGACTGTTTTTCTGGGTATCTATAAGGCCATTTATAGTTACGAACCACAAACTCCAGAAGAATTAGCTATTCAAGAGGATGACCTATTATATCTTCTAGAAAAATCGGATGTAGATGAATGGTGGACAGTTAAGAAAAGAGTAATTGGTTCGGACGCTGAAGAACCAACTGGTTTGATCCCATCTAATTATATCGAAGAAGCTCCTGTTATTAGACAAGTTAAAGCTTTATATGACTATCATGATGTTCAAAATCCGGATGAAGAATTAGTTTTCAATGAAAATGACACTTTTGATGTTTATGATGATAAAGATCAAGACTGGTTATTGGTAAAATTACTTTCAAATAACACCTATGGTTTTATTCCTGGAAATTACGTTGATACAATTTCTGGAGGTGCTCCACCTGCAGCTGCAGTACCAATATCATCTATGGCTGCCACTCCAACTCCAGCTCCAGCGACCGTCTCAACAAATACTGTTGATATTTCTGCCCTACCACCGCCCCCACAACATAATTCTAGAGCAGAATTAGAAGAAAAGAATAAAATTCAGGAAGAAGAAGAAGAAGCTCCACCATCAATGCCGGTAAGACCTACTTCAAATGCAGCTGAAGATTATTACAATCATGATGACCAAGGAAGTATCCCTCCATCCAAACCTACAAGACCTAAGTCTACCAGTAGTGACAATTATGACAATTATGAGAGCAACAATACTCGTTCTAGATCGCGTAGCAGAGTTTCTCACTATGAACAGGATCAGGATGATGACTACGATTTCCAAAATCAAGACAATGATTATCTCTCTCGTAATGCAAGTTCAAATTTACATACTTGGAATGTATCTGAAATTGACGGTCGTAAAAAACGTAAAGTTAAAATTTCTATTGGTAATGGTAAAATTTTTTATACACCGCAAAAGGGTGATCCAGAAGAATGGACCTTTGATAAGTTAATATCATATGATAATGAGAAGAAACATTTATTTTTAGAATTCGTGGATCCATATAAGAGTTTAGAATTACATACTGGGAACAATGACACTTGCAAGGATATATTATCATACATTGGTGAATTCAAAGGTGCATCCCGTGACAAGGGTATTCGTGAAGTGGAAATGGCATCTAAATCAAAGAAAAAAGGTAATGTTATATTGGATTTTGAAGCTGAGGCTAATGATGAATTGTCTGTCAAGATAGGCCAAGTTGTTTATATTGTCGATGACCAAAAATCCAGAGATTGGTGGTTATGTGAAAATACCTCCACAGGAAAAAGGGGTATTGTTCCAGCTCAATTTATTGAACCAATATCAGAAAAGTCATCAGGTCATGGTGGTGGTATATTAAAATCATTGAAAAAAATGACTAAATCCTCAAATAAATCTTCTGGAACTTGGAAAGATGATGAAATGTCTAATGGAGGAGGCAGAAGCAGATCAGGATCAAAATCATCTAGGAGAAGAGCATCATCAAATGCGAGATCAGATCAAGGCGAATTACCAAATTCTAGAAAAACTCGTATTTGGGAAGATAGATCCGGTACTTTTAAAGTGGAAGCTCAATTCATAGGTTGCAAAGATGGAAAAGTTCACTTGCATAAAGCAAATGGTGTAAAAATCGCTGTCCCAGCTGATAAATTATCAAACGAAGATTTAATATATGTAGAGAGATTAACAGGATTCAGTCTAGATAAATTCAAAACTGGTTCAGGTAGTGATACCGGAAGACAAGGTGATTCCAGAGAAGCTGAGAGAGAAAGAAGAAGAAAACTAAGAGAACAAGATGAAAAAGAACGTGATAGAAGAATAAGAGAAAGAGAGATCGACGAATTAAAGAAAGCTAGAAATTTATTGGATCAAGAAAGATCAAAATTACAAGATTACAACAACTTACCACCAAGTAAACCTCCTAGACCAAATTCTGGTTTAGGAGGTAACCGTTCAAGATCACAATCTCGCTCTCAAGCAAATCCAAATACCTACGATTGGTTTGAATTTTTCCTTAATTGTGGTGTCGATGTTACAAGTTGTCAAAGGTATACTTCAAACTTCGATAAAGAACGTATCGCTGAAGAAATGATGGTTGATTTTAACGATTCTATGCTAAGAACTCTAGGTTTACGTGAAGGAGATATTGTAAGGGTTATGAAATATGTTGACACCAAATTTGGCAGAACAACCGAACCCCAAGTGGCAACAGCTACTGGTAATATGTTTTCTGAAATGGATGGTTCATTGAAGAATAACAATACCCAAACTCAACCTGCTGTATCTAACCAACTATTGCCACAGCAATATGCAACTGCTACGCATGAACAACCAAATGTGATCGATGATGAATCATGGATTGATAAACCAGCAGCTAAGTCTGAAAATAGTAATTCATTGAATAAACATGAATTTACAGGATCTATGCAAGATTTACTTGATTTAAAACCATTGGAACCTAAAAAAGCTGAAACTGTTGTACCAACCACATCCGCTCCAGTTACTGCGGCTGCTACGGCTGCAGTCACTGCTCCATTAGCTTCAACTTTAACTGGCGGTGCAGTTACTCTGGCTCCTTTAGATCCATTCAAGACCGGTGGACATAATTTATTGCCAATTTCTACTGGCTTTGTAATGATGCCTATATCTACGGGGGGCGCAATGATGCCACAAACTACTTTTGGTGCCCAACTCACTGGAGGGGTTCTGCCATTGCAAAGAACTGGGGGTTTGATACCAGTTGTAGCAACTGGAGGTGCCATGCCTCAAACAACTTTTGGTGCAGCAACATTACCATTACAGAGAACAGGTGGCTTTATTCAACCTGTTATTACTGGAGGTGCTATGCCACAAACATCATTTAATTTACCACCTGCTGGAACTGTATTACCAGTACAAAAAACAGCAAATGGTTTGATCGGAACCAATACAACTGGAGGTATGATATCAATGAACAACCAACTGACTGGTGGCATGATGCCTGCAACTACTTTTGGTGCGGCTCCAATGATGGGTGGAATGACCTCAATGCCTAACCAAATGACTGGTGGAATGACCTCAATGCCTAACCAAATGACTGGTGGAATGACCTCAATGCCTAACCAAATGACTGGTGGTATGATACCACAAACATCTTTCGGTATGGCACAGTTGACCGGTGGAGCAATGAACATGAACATGAACATGAACATGAATGCAATGCCACAAACTTCATTTGGTGGTGCTCAAATGACAGGTAATATGATGCAACAACCAATTATGAACCAAACTACGAACAGCTTCCAACCTAAATCTCAATTTGGTATGGAAATGCAAAGAACTGGTAACGCAATGAACCAACTTCCAACATTTAACAATAACATAAATAATATAAATCAAGGTATGCAAAATATGTCAATGCAACAACCAGCAGCACAGCCATTACAGAACCAGCCAACAGGCTTTGGATTCGGTAATGGACCACAGCAAACTTCAGGCCAAGCCAATTTAATGAATGCAAGTGCTAGCAATCCATTTGGATTTTAATCAATAAACGAACTGTATCTTATATATAATGTAATCACATAATTAATTTTAATCAATAAACAAAATAGTATTAGAAATGAAAGTAGAGTACTTTATGTAGAAATGAATTTAAGTTTCATTGCTATAATTTTGTCACGATAATAGCAAAAATAGTAATAACAACAACCATAATAAAAATTATTATTAACAATAAAATTAAATACAGATTTTAATAAATATATATTTGTACATGAGGGAATAAATAATATTAACTACAATGAAAAATGACTTATTTTTGCAGTAAGATTTTTTGTATGCCAGCGTCACACAGAACTGAATGTTCTTTGAAGATTACCATTCTTGTGCTAACACACCATACGGACTCTTCTTAGTACCAACTACTGGCTTGATCAATCTTGAACCACCTTCGAGGAACGAAAACTTATCTCTTCTCAATGCTTCATATTTCTCAATGAAATCTTCCTTTTGTAAAGTTAAACCAATATCATCCAAACCATTCACCAAACAGTGTTTTCTAAATTCTTCAACGTCAAAATGATCTACGATAACATTGTTAGAAGAGTCTAAAATTTTTTGGTTTGGTAAATCAATTACAAGTTCTTTACCGGCATTGGCAATTGGAATTAATTTTTCCAAAATTATATCTTGACTTAATCTGATTGGTAATAAACCATTTTTAAATGAATTATTGTAGAAAATATCACCAAAAGAAGGAGCAATCATACATTGAATACCAAAATCTTTTAAAGCCCAAGGAGCATGCTCTCTAGATGAACCACATCCAAAGTTATCACCAGTCACAACTAAAATGCTAGCATGTCTGTATGGTTCAACATTCAAAACAAAATCGGTTTCTTTATCTTTATTGTTTTCACCTTTAACAAAACGCCATTCATAGAATAAACCTGAGCTTAAACCAGTTCTTTTAATAGTCTTTAAGAATTGTTTTGGTATAATAGCATCTGTGTCAACGTTTTGTTTGTCTAATGGAGCAGCAATACCTTTTAAAACTGTAAATGGCTTCATACCCGCAGATTGACTTTCTTTAACTTTTGGTGTATCATTTGAGTTAATTTTGATTGATTTCTTAATGTTCTCATCCAGATGGTCAACAGGAATATCATCGATTTCATCTTCAGCAACATCTGTCGTAGCGTCTTCTGGTTGAATTGGAACCTTTTCATGTTGATAAACAGCTTCTTGTAACAATTTATCTTCTTCGTCATCGGCAGAAGATGAGACAATTTGCACTTTAGCGACGTTTCCATCCTTATATTTAAAGTTCCTAATATCAAATAAACGACCATGAACAGCAGCAGCAGCAGCCATTGCTGGAGACATTAAATGTGTTCTAGATAAAGCACCTTGGCGACCTTCGAAGTTTCTATTTGAAGTTGAAGCACAACGTTCTTTTGGTGCTAAAATATCAGGGTTCATACCAAGACACATAGAACAACCTGCTTCTCTCCATTCGAAGCCTGCGTCAATAAAAATTTCATGTAGACCTTCTTTTTCAGCTTGAGCTTTGACCAGACCGGAACCTGGGACCACCATTGCTCTTTTGATATTTGGTGCAATTTTGTGTCCTCTAATGACAGCAGCAGCATTTCTTAAATCTTCAATTCTAGCATTTGTACAAGATCCAATAAAGACTTTGTCAAGTTCTATATCTTCTAAGTTGATATTTGGTTCTAAACCCATATATTCTAAAGCTCTTTCCATTGATTTTCTTTTAATCGGATCTTCAACTTTGCTTGGATCTGGAACTTTAGCCGTAATAGGTAGAGCATCTTGAGGAGAAGTACCCCAAGTGATAGTTGGAATGATCTCTTTTGCATCAATTATTATTTCTTTATCGAATACAGCTCCTTCGTCAGTATATAATGTTTTCCAATAAGCTACTGCTTTATCCCATTCTGCCCCAGAAGGTGCTAATGGTCTGCCTTTTACGTAGTCAAATGTTGTTTGGTCTGGTTTAATCATACCAGCTCTTGCACCTGCTTCGATGGACATATTACACATTGACATTCTTGCTTCCATTGATAAGTTTTCGATTGCTTCACCAGCGAACTCCATTACACACCCTGTACCTCCTGCAGTCCCAATGACACCGATGATATGAAGAATTAAATCCTTTGATGTGATTCCATCGTTTAGTTTACCGTTCACTTGAATTCTCATATTTTTCGATTTAGTTTGAATGATTGTTTGAGTAGCGAGGACATGTTCAACTTCAGAGGTACCGATACCAAACGCAAGAGCTCCAAAAGCACCGTGAGTGGAAGTATGGGAGTCACCACAGACCACTGTGGTACCTGGTAAAGTGAAACCTTGTTCTGGGCCGATAATATGGACGATACCTTGTCTTTTTGAGTCCATACCGAAAAACTTGACTTCAAACTCATTTACGTTATTTTCTAACGTTTGGACTTGTAATCTTGAATCAGCTTGTCTAATGAAACTTTCTGTCGACTTGAATTTAGCTCTTGACTCAGTTGGGATATTATGATCTACTGTAGCCAGTGTGCAATCCTTTCTTCTCACGGTTCTGTTAGCATTTTTCAAACCTTCAAAGGCTTGTGGAGAAGTGACTTCATGAACCAAATGTCTGTCGATATATAGTAAGTACGATTTTGATTCGTCCTCGTGGACGATATGGCTGTCAAAGACTTTATCGTATAAAGTTCTTGGAGACATATTTTGTTGAATGTTAATTTGCTTGTGTTGTTGATACTACAAACCCAATATAATATAGTAATAGTGAACCAAAATAAATCGAAATAGCAACAAACTCTATAAAGTGGGGGGGGACCTTCTTATATACAAATTAGTTTTATCTTTTTTTTTTTTTTCTCACAATTCTGATTGGAAAAGGAGTTTTGATGACTAACTTTTCTTCCTGATGACCTATTCTCCGAGGATACCAACGCAGTCGACCAGATACGTTCTTATGAGTTTGATGCCTTTATAGAGAGTGTGAATCATCAATCAATATATAGAAAATATAGAATATATAGAAAATATAAAAAAATATACAAAATTAAATAAACTAATTG
The DNA here is from genome assembly GCA_030568035.1 of Tetrapisispora nanseiensis. NCBI lineage: Eukaryota > Fungi > Ascomycota > Saccharomycetes > Saccharomycetales > Saccharomycetaceae > Tetrapisispora > Tetrapisispora nanseiensis. The sequence goes on along the minus strand of JAJLTH010000028.1, from coordinate 115,057 downwards.
GAATTAAAAAACAACCGCCGAGGTCTTTAATCTTGTAATAAATGAGTCCTTTTTTAAAGGAAGGGGGGCGGTGGGGCGATGGAGGACCAACGGAGAGGATTTCTGAGAAAAATTGTTGGAGCCAGAACGGATCCGCTACCGGGCACACTTGCCGCTACCGGACCCCCATACCCGGTGACCGGTAGCGGGCCGGTCTGGCTCTCTGGATGACGGGGTTGTGTCAGTCGGGGGGGGGGGGGTCTGATGCCATTTTGTGACGTTCCATTGTCTCAACAGCTGATGAGG
>JAJLTH010000028.1:54869-114672 GCA_030568035.1 Tetrapisispora nanseiensis | reverse complement strand
GGTGCCAAACAGCCTGTGCAACGCTACCAACTAATGGATATTGCGTAGGGTTCGGGTAACTCTGCGCCGCCATGAGGTTGGAATTGAGAAAGTTGGATCGGGGTTTGAAACTTCTTCTCTAACCCCTTCCGATTGGTGAGATTGCGATGAGCTTTGGCACTATTTAACATTGTCATGTTCTTACATGAAACTAGGTGCTCTCTCTTTACTTCTATTTTGATACTTGAGGCTTGAGGAGCCAACTCAAGTATAAACTGCATTATTAAAAACATCATTTCCGTTATCTCAATGGCCTTAACATTCACACGGCTCTTGCAAAGACGTTGGTCCAGTAACTATTTCAAACTATTCCCAAAGACTTTTCCTGCACAACGACCTGTGTGGGAGATCGACACAAAAGATCTGCGTAAGGAGTACCGTCTGTTACAGTCGAAGGTCCATCCAGATGCCAACGTCTCCAACGAATCGTTGAATCCATTGTCTGCTGACCAATCGTCGCTGTTGAACGTGGCTTATGATACTTTCAAGAACCCACTGTTGAGATCACAGTATTTCTTAGAACATCTGTTTAATATCAATTTGAGGCAAGAAGACATAGCTAACCAATATATTAGCAATGACTCCGGGATATTACTGAAGGTTCTAGACATTCATGAAGTCATCGAGGATTGTGATGATGTGAAAGAGATAAAACAACTGAATCAAGAAAATAAAGAGAGAATAGAAACTCTCGAAAAGGATTTAAACTCTTTATATAATGATTTACTCCCCAAACATGACGTACGTGGCACTGATACCACCCAGAATAAAGAGTTAATAGACTCAATAGCTAAGAAAACAGTAGAATTGAAATATTGGATAAATTTAGCAAAGGCTTTGAAAGAATGGGAACCAAATTCTAATAATACAAACATCACTATTAACCATTAATCAAAAAAGTATATCATCTACATAACCGCTAAAGAACTACAAGTAAATAAAGCACCTCTATACGACATCTGTGCCTTGTGTAAATAAGAACAAGCAACAATGAAATAAAGATATTTTTTTTTGTATTTAAAGGCCTTGTGACAAATAAAAGTAAAAAGTTTTGATTTTGCAAATATTCACATAATTTTTAAATTAATTAATTAAATAGTATAGTTTTGTGTTTATTTTTTTTTTTTCCATTTTGTAATTTCTTTAATTATGAATGATCCTCAAACCTCTTCTCAATACAGATCTTCAGGTATTTCGAATTCACATTTCTCGAACTCTTTCCATTCTTCTTCTGTCGAAGGATATTGTCTCAACCATTTCATTCTTGGACCAGAAACAGAATAAGCACTGACTTTGAAGCCAAACACTTTTAATTCATAAGTTCCTTTATTCTTCTTCTCAACATAGTCTTCTAATTCTTTGAAATGCTTCAAAAATATACCAGGAAAACTAGTACCCCAATAAGCACCTTCCAAACTCAAATGACGGGAAGATTGAGGTAAATAAATGTCTTGACAACTTGGACAATATAGTCTGACTGTGTGCTTACCAATAGTATCACTTAACCCACATGGTAATAATTGCATTCCCCCACAATAGTATCTTGGGCAAGTGCCAAACTCTTTGTGATCAAATTTTTCAGCCATCGCTTGTAAACCATGTTTAGTTAATATAAATCTTGCATGTATCAGTCCATAGAGTTGTTCTGCAGAATGTTCTATTATACTTTTATTTACAATCTTTGCGTTCGAGCCATTAATATCATTATTATCATTACCGTTGCCTTTGTTATTAGCATTATTATTATTCTTACTATTATCAGAACTGTCATCGTCACTCACGGGCTCTAAATCTAATATCAGATCTAATGCTTTTCTATAATGTGGAATCTCTTGAGACAAGGATGTCATGTTGAAATCATCTTCGATAAAATCCGTCGGGACTTGGCAGAAATACTCGTGGCCAAAACGAGAACAGAAAGAAGGGATCCATTCGTCATAGGTACCACTCTCTTCATCAGAAGAATCTAGATGTGAACTATCAGCAATATACTCTTTTGACATTGATAACTACAGTTTCTCTTGTGTACACTAGTGAGTACACACAATGAAGAAAAGAATAGAAAAAAGAAAACAAAAAATAAATTAATAAACTATTACTCTTAGCAATAGGAATCACTAAATAATTGACCAAATATATTTATACATGAAACTATATCATTACTTGAATATATAAATTTGTATTAAATCTTGTAAAACTTCCTTCCCAAATTATTGATGATGATGATTTTTCAAATTTCAAATTTCGAATATCGAATTTCAATTTTTTTTTTTTGGCCTTGTAAAGCTCTCTTTGGGTTATATCGATTTCTATAAAACTTAACAAAAGTAATTGAAAAGTTTTTGAAGAACAATACTTATCAAGGGTTGTTTGCAATGTTGGAATTAAGTTTAATAATCCCATTGTCTGGAAACACAGTTACACAGTGATCTATCTTAATTAAGTTTCATCTTTCTTAAAAGTTAGATATTCACCATTTGGGAAGAGAGTGTTACACAGTCAAAGGGCATCATCGAGAACCTCCAGTGAGAGACAATTTTTTAGTAGAAACCTCATAAGAAATGCATTGGGCTGTTGTGTTTGCTCTCGTGTTTGTTTTCATTAACAAATTTTTACAATATAGTAATAAATACCATGATACTTGGATCGCCAGCTTGTCTCCAATTAAAGAGATCCGTGACATCTCAGAGAACCACAAGAAGTTAATCAAAGAACGGAACGACATTTACGCAGAAAACCAATCTATCTCTGCCCAAGATAACTATGCACGTTGGACCAAAAATAATAGGAAGTTGACCAAAATTGATAAAGATATTGATGAGTCCAAGACTAAATTAAAAGCTGCCGTCTCGAAACAAGACCATCTCTTGAAAAGAGCGAAATTGGTTGGCTTGACGTTACCTTTCCTGGCTTTGAAACTATTAAAAGGTAAAACTATCGTCTACAATCTCCCAACAAATGATATGTTTCCAATGTTAATGAATGGTGTTCTAACAAAAGGTTTGATGTACATTGCATTGTTACCATTGAACATCATCAGAGGTATCAACCCAAACAAGGACTTAGTTTCTGCCGGCGTGTCCTTATCTATATGGTTGATGGCATTCACAAAGATAATCGATACAATCGAATTTATATTCAATCAATTGTATTTAACACCAGAGATCGTAGAGGTTAAAGATGAAAAGAATACAAATAACGAAGCTAAGATAGAGGAGATCAAACGCTCTGAAGAGTTGACCACTACTGAAGCTGAACTAGATTGAATGGAATTGCAACAATGATTACAACAAATATATAACCGAATATGTAATATGTAGTATAAAAAAACAAACAACCAATTTGTCATAAAACGAATCTAAGGAAAGGGTACACATTTACAAAAGTTGCAATATTTCAGGATTGCACAAAAGAATCTCTTGATGAACCTCATTAGTATGCCACTTTTTTTCTTTGAACTTGTTGGGCCAAACCCAGCAACCATCAACTGAGTGCCTCTAACTCCATTTTCAATACCATTGCCCTATTGGCACACCATTTGACACACCATTTGGCACACCATTTGGCAGATATATCTTATGATTCAATGAAGATATTTAGCTTCAACAGATGTTTCTTTACCCGGTGTGCGCCATTTCACTGAATTCCCTCCAAAATAACGAACGCACTTAAAGCAGAAGTCGTTGGAAATTCTTTAAACTACTTACTGAAACTTTCCAGTCTGTTGATGATATTCGATCTTGAATCAACTTCTATTTATCATCCATTATCGAGTGACATATAGTCTTGCTTCATGTGATGTGAATCTGTTGTTAAAGACTGATACATGGAGAAGAGAGGTTCAATTGAGCAGATACTCCCCCGTTCGAAGAATCGTATTTTTAAATTTGCATTTGGTGTATACTTTCTTTCACTTAGTACATATATTATACGAAGTGAATTATATTACCAATAACGATCGGTTGCTGATGAGTGAATCTACAATGGTTACATCTGGAGAGCCAAATACCGTCAAAGTTGGTTCATTAGAAGAGGATTCAAACACTCTACAAATTACAAATTCGGATCCTGCATCGAATGATGTAGATAACAATGATTCAAGTGACGATTTTGCTAATTTTTCTGATGCTTCTTTTGAAGATGAAGAAATCACAAAAGATAAGGATCAGAGGCAACAAATGTTAGGTGACATACAAGGGTTGATTAATAAAAATTTAGATGAGATATTTTTGGACTCGCAGAAGAAGCATACAGAAGAAAACGTTGAACAAGATCGAAACCATCAAATAGAAGAATTGATCCAAGCAGAGAGACCAAGTGTTATATACGAACAATTAGTGCTATTAGGCCCATTATTACAACCGTTTATTTGGTCAAAATCAGCAATTAAATCAGCTGTTTTCCATATACTTCGAATCGAAGAAAATGATGAAACAAAGTCTCTGGGGCAGAATCAAGAACCGTTAAACGATACATTATTTACGAAATTGATGGCTACTTTAAATTCAAATATACAGCCAACTGATAAAGTACTTCATGATTACTTCAAGTATAAATATGTTCCGCGTATTTCTCATAAAGCATTACAATTCGCTAGTGAACAAGAATTATATAACCAAATACCTGATTTGATTAATACAGATACAGATTCACTAGAATCGGAGTCTGTAGTCTCAAACTTACAAGAACACCATGATTTACTTTGTAATGCAATCGATTTGCTTTACTTAAGATACAAAGTCTTGGACAAAAGAGAAAAAGATTTGACAAGAGATAAAGCTATGTTCGAAAATGTGGTCAGTAATTTGACAGGTCACACTCAGAGATTGCATAGAAATGAGATAGCAAATTATAACAAACATAAGAAAAAACAAAATAGATTTAGTTGGATTAGTAGATAACATTAACGCTCGTCGTTACTTAAATACCATACTGCATTATAATTAATAAGATTTAAAAAATATTAGACGTTTGTCATTGTTTATAAAGTAAAAACTAGTTAATTTGAATACTTTTTTCGTTTATTTTTTTGATTTATGAAATATATATATAAAGGATGTTACAATATACGTAGTTAATTCGATGTATGTGTATGTGTATGTGTATCATGAAGTGTTGCTCAACTTTATATTCTTAAATCCAAATCTGGTCTCTTAGAACCCTTTCTCTTTAAAGTTTTAGCATTTGATCTTTTAAATTCACCGACTTGATGATGATCTCTACCTTCTGCATCTAGGTCTTTCACTTTATAAATTCTTACCAACCAGTTTTCAGTTGTGAATGCTTCTTCGAAGTAGTCTAATGGTAGTACATCTTCAGTACTCAAAGTTTGACCACGAACTTTATCATAGCCAGAACCACGGCCCATGACGTCTGCAAAACCTTGGTAACTCATTTTGTACATCAAACTTTCTCTCATGGCCTTTGAAGCCGTAGAGTCGACACTATACTTATTATCATCATTGAAGAATGAATGTTCGCTAACCTCATCGGGCCAGATACCTTCTGCAATTCTGACCATCCATAAGAATTTATTTAGATCATCACCAGAGTAACCCAATAGACCACCAAAGACGACTAAAACGTAATTGACATCATGCTCTTTTAGAATTTCATAGGATTTATCTTCCGGAGAAGCCAATGCCTTACCGACAATAGCTATATGAGTGTTATTCCAGGTGTTGTTATCAACTAACGTAGTTCTATCAGCCATACCACCGATTTGGTAACCATAATCCCACCAAGCGGCAACTTTTGCATCCTCATCTGTATTCATTCTTAACCAGTAGTAAGCTTCACGGAAATCATCTATTAAAGCTGGTTCACCAGTTCTAGTAGTAGATGGTAAAACGACTGAAGGTGAAGAGTATGCATTTCTGGTAACCCAAGTACAATGTAAAACAAATAAGAACATATAGAAAATAAAAGTACCAGAAACGATAAAATGTGTTATAATGGTACCTAACTTTAATTGACCAGTGCTCTTATTTCTTATAGATTCATCTGAGAAGTTTAAATAAATATCAAATAATTTAGATAATGCAACTGCAGAACAAACACAAATAATTGGTGTTAGAGTTAACATTAATCTGATCATGACACCAGTAAAGTAAGAACATAAAACTGCATAGGCAATGACAAAAATATGTTCATCTTTTAGGTCTAAGAATAGGAGAAAGACACCTGCTGGGAATAACCAAATTAGGAAGTGAGTGTCGAAGAAAAAAGCTGGCCAAGCAACCGGTTGATGTTCTGAAACTGATGCGATAATTGGAATATGGATCTTAGCGTAACTAGTATCCCATAGTGAGTAGAATCTACCTGTCCATGGCGCAATAAAACCGAAATAAGTTAATGTGAATAATCCAGTGATACCAACAATCAAAATGGCTATCATTGAGACGATCATGACAACTTTGAATTTTTCTGAAGGAACTTGTGATTTGACGTAGTTACCGAAAGCTACAATTTGAATTAAACCAAATACACCTAAAGCAGCCATATGGTCATTTGATCTAATTGGTAGGAAACCAACAAATGGAATCTGCATAGATGCCAAAGTACCGATGGCGTACCAAGTGGTGTATGCACTATACAAACGGTTGTTGTAACGGCCCATAAGCAGTAGAATAAAAATATGTAATGGGATCAAGTTTGTGATGAAAACGTAACCACCCCAAGCTGAGACCATGTAAAAATAAAATACTGCAGTAATTGCCGAGTAAAGAATAGAACCCGTCTTTGAAGATTTAATCCAGAACATGAAAGTGACCATCAAAAGAGTGATGGCGATTGCTTCGTTATCGTAAGCACCGGCAACAGATCTTGAAATATAACCTGGGACAATTGCCATAAAAGTGGCAGCTAACAAACCTGCTCTTTCATCTTTAATTTCTTTTGTGAATTCATAAGTAGCCCAAGCAGTGAAACCTGCGAAACCTGGTGCAAACAAGACACAAATGTTTCTGATGTCAATAGGTAAACCGATTTTTCTAAACAAATGCCATATAGCAGCACTAGTAGTCATTAAACCAGGGTACAATGTACCACCTGTGACCCTACCCAATGGGTACCATGTTCTGTCATCGAACCAATTTAGGAAATCTTTAAAGTTATTTTCAACCAAATATTTAGTGGCTCTAAAATTAAACCATGGATCGAATTCATGAATAATTGATTCAAATTTGATCACTGAGAAAAGTCTTGAAGAAATTGCGGCACCAAAGATAGTGATAAATATAGTAATTGTCAAAATTGATTTGACTAATTGAATCTGCCAACTGTTTTTATTAAGAGCTTCTGACATTGTAATTTTTTGCTTTATTATAAAATGATCAAAAAACAACAAACAAAAAAACAAAACACTCGATTATAACAGAAAAAATATTAATGTACCTTATCTAATTGTCAATTGTAAATATCGATTATGATCCTAAAATTGTGGTCGATCTTATCAAAATATGAATACAGAATAATTTCTTTTCCCTCAAAAACAGTAAAAAAAAAATAAAACCACTTTGCTCTTGTTCCAAATCAAATTTAGTCTTAATCCAATTGCTTAAGGAGGGGAACACAATTTCAATTTAAACAACCTAATAACAACCAATCTAATATAAGAAATCCATTATTAAAATTAAGTCTTTAAAATACATTTCAAATTCTTTAAAATCTCATTTTTTTTTAACACCAACTTGTTGAAACTTTCAAAGGTGGGCGAAGTGTCATGTATAACGAAATTTGCGTTAGATTATAATGATTTATAAGAGAAGAAGAGAAGTGAATATGTTTCAATTGAAGAAGAAGGAGAGTGTTTTCATTGTGATGTGGTAATAAAATATATTTGAAGTAAATACATATATCAGTTTTTTGCAAGAACACAAGTATTAAGGTATTGTACAAAAAAAACCAGCGACCAAGGGATTTTTGCTGCTTATTGGAATCGTTAAAGGGAAGGGTGAAACAACAACAACATAAAAAAATTGAACTCTACTTGGAGACTGTTCTTTCATCATTTTGTTTTAGAGGATCTATTTTGTTGTTAATTTTCTTAGTTTAGAACGAATTTACAAACTTCACAATACCTATTTCTCTTAACATACAGGGGAATTATTAATTACATATTTCATTTACAAGCACTGGATACTTTATTTGAAAAAAATATATATATATAATGAATACTATAAATACAATAAATACAGAATTACAACCAGATGTTAAAAAAGAAAAAAATGAATCAACTGAGAGTGCTGTACCAGAAATGACGTTCGAGAAACATGATTTTTTATCAAAGAATAGGTTTGCCTCAGGACAGTCCGTTTTATCCAATTTATCATTCAAGTACTCATCAGTACCACATTCGAATGCACAAGGTTCTTCGCAGTCTATGCAAATGAATAATAATAATAGTGTGAATATGGATAACAACAACAGCAACAATATTAGCATAGGCCAAAATAGGGTGACAAATTTTAATCAACAAATACAGTCGCCAGCAATGCATTCTGTAAGAAAGAAAGGGTTCCAAACATCAAATGGATCAAATTTATCCTTAGCACAAGTTAAAACTAATTCGTCAACAATAAGTCATTCGGATATAGGTGTAAAAGAACCTTTCACAGAGGATAATAGAGTAGAAAAAATAGACCCAAATTCTAGTGGACTATCCAGTGGGAATAACGATAAACCAAGGACTCAATCAAATTCAATAATAGAAGATGATGCAAATGATGAGAATGAACAATTGCAAAGAGAATTAACTCAGATGGCCCTAAAAAATTTATCAAATATAAAAGGATTAAACTTATCAAATGCTTTTGCCGGAATAACAAATCAAGCTCAAAATTTGAATAAATCAAATTCTATCCCTGAGGATGGAGAAGTTCCAAGCCAAAACGCTCAATCGGATAATAATGATTTAAACAATAATACGAGTTCAGAGTCTATGGTTCATTTACAATTCGGGAAGAAGAAAGTTTATTTGGACTCAACTTCAAACCCAAATTCTGCAAATGAAAATGAAACTAACTCACAATATCCTTTACAACAAACTCCGTCAAATGACAGAAATGAGTTTATCACTAATAAATTTAATAATAGCGATCATAAAGGGTCCCATAACAACTTTTTGAGTAATGAAAATAACAAAGGAGCAAATGATTTCCTTATTAGTAATGCTACATTAAAAAACCAGCCAAATATGAACAACTTGTATACAAACACAAGTACATTTAATATGAATAATAGACCACCAAATGACTTTGGTTCAAATAATAATTTTAATAATGAGGGAATAACCAAAACTGCTGGCAATGGGTTCGATACTATGAGAGATAAAAAAATGATTAAACAAATAAATAATCCTAAAAAGCCACTTTATGTTCCTGCTGTACTAAGAAACACTTCAGAAACAAATATTACAAATGATGATGTGATTTGGTCAAGTGTTGTTCACCATTCTGCTCCTTACAAGAATTCATCGTATAATAATGGTAACCAAAATGATAATCGTTCCACAAGGGGCAGTATTCACTCAGCAAGTTCATACATAATAGACGCTTACAAGAAAAGAATTACGTCTCTATTCTCAGTAAATAGTAATGATAACGATCAAACTGGTAGACCAACCGATATGGATAAGAATATAAACTTTGCATATGTAAAACCTGAACTTCCCACGAAGAGCCATTGGGTTGCAGATTCCAAAAGGGATTCTTGCAAATATTGTCATAAATTATTTACTTTTTGGGAGAGAAGGCATCATTGCAGGAAATGTGGTGAAATATTTTGTCAACAGCATCTGAGGCATTATCTGTACTTAAATTCCAAAGCTGAATATGTAATTGGTGGAGGAAGTGGTATGGGTAGCTTATGCAAAGTTTGTGATACTTGTGCAGAAGAATATGAAAGTTTAATTAAAAGTAATGACTTATCTAAATTAAAAATACTGGAAAATGGAAATATTGTTTCCAACTTGGATAAAGATTCATCTGAGAATACACATTCAACAAGAAATACTAAGCATAAAAGAGGAGTTAATAAATCATTGAATTTGACAGGTTCAAGTAAGAATGCTATAGATATTAACAACAACGAAACTGAAACTGAAAATAAAGACAAGAATGATGAAATTGTAAATAGTCTTGTCGGCTCAGTACCGGTAGACTGGAATTGGAGTAGTTTTTGAATATGTGAATAAATGTTTAATCAAGTTTTAAGTTAGTTATTTAAAATTATTTAATATGATGAGATGTTATTGATTTTCTGTTTTTCTAAAATTGTACTTGTTCAAGTACATATAATATAATGAGCAATTTAATTCTATACAGTCTAAGTATCCTTGAAAATATATATTCTATTTACAGGCATGATGCGGAATCTATTCATTATTATCATGTCTTTTTTCCCACACAGCCTTTGCAATCCTAGATGATATTCCTTCATCTTTTAGATCTATCTCATCAATCTCAATTTCAGAAGGGGCAGAAGAGGAATATAATGGGCCTGAATAAGAAGATATAGTTGACGCAGATCTATTTCTTGTATCAGTTGAAAATAATGGAATATTTGATAAGGAATTATCACTATTAATTAATGAAACTGCATCTGACTCAGGATGATTTTCTATCTCATTTTCACTAATGCTGGTTGTAACACCTTGTTCCGATTCCCTTTGCTTTGATTTTCTTTTCCTCAATAACCTTCTTCTCTTCAATTCAAGGGTTTTCATATCTTCTGTAGCTTCATCAACTTCTGATCCTGCATTACCAATATCCTCATCCTCCAATTTCATAAATAATTCAGCACCGACAGTATTCATTATTTCGGTAATTCTTTCAGATAGTTCCAATCTTTCTTTTTGTAGATTTCTGAAACTAGTTGGTCTCGTAATAGAATAATACAATGGCATTAACGATTTATAAGTATCCATACCATAGTCACCAACAATTAAGGCAGAATAAGTTATTGTAACACATACGATATATGATATACCAAAGGTTATAAATCTATCAAATAATTTCCCTTTCAAATAATAAGTAACCAATAAAGACCAAAATATATATAGAAGAGGAGCAATTCCCATACTTATTAAAATTTTCCAAGTAGCAACGACATCTTTTGCTTGAACTTTCACTGTTGAATTTGCAAGAGCTTCTGTTGCTTTATTGGCAGATATTCTTTTTGCTAAATAAAATATAGGTGAAAACATGATAATACCTGGTAGTGCCAATAAGAATGTAACGACAACACTAGTTAATTTTGTAACAAATAAGAAAATATTTCTCATTAAATCAAATTTTGCATCTTCAACTAGATGATCTGCTAAATTGAAATGACTTAAGTGTGAATTGTAAACCTTAATATCATTTCTTAGTTTCATAAATTCAGGATCATCTTTATAAGTTTGATAGTATTTAACAATCTCTCTATTCATTTCTATAATCTTTGGTAAACTTAATTTAGTGGAAAGTTGTGCAGTGTATAACCTTCTCATTGCTTGAACGACCATTAATGTTTCAAAATCTTGGCATGTAACCGTGACAGCTTTCAAACCTTTGGTAATGGTGTCTAGCAATTCCTTAACAGCTTCTCTATTAGTCTCAGGATTATGATATTTTTCGACTAATGATTTTGGGATTTCAATTGGATCACCGAACTCAACGACGGCTCTTGACCTAAACCTATGAGGAGAGAAATAATTCATACCACAAGGTACAATTTTTACATTGACTCCAGGATGTTTATCCATACAACCCAATGCCATTAGAGCAACACCAGCTTTTAATGGTAGTAAATCTGTTCTATCATGAGAGCCACCCTCTGGGAATATGCCGATGCAACCATTGTGATATAAATGTTCAAAAACATGTTGGTAGATGCTAGATTGATCAACCTTAGGAGCATATTTAAACTTTGTACCATTTCTTAACAATTTTTTCACTTCTGGTTTGGTCATCTTGAATTCTTTTCTAATATAAAGTACTGTATCACTTTCAATCGATTGGATATCAGCATTACCTAATGATTTTGGTAAACCAATTAAACCTTTCGCTTGCATATCTTTTAAGAAGCTGGTATTCCGTCCAATGACTCTCAAAGGGTTTTCTGGGTCAATTGTTATTTCACCGTTTGCTAATTTCAAATTATCTTGAGCTCTTTCAACACCAATTGACATGACACATCTTGCCATCAAACCAACAGCAAGTCTCTGCAACGATTTGGCTGCAATTAAAAAAGACACCCTTTTACTTGCAGCTTTTTTAACCTGACCAGCTAATATAATGGGATCCACAAATTGGTTAGCATGAGGAGCTGCAACAAAAATGACAGGTCCTCTTTTTGGTACTTTATAAGCACCTCTTGACCTAATCTCTCTAAAGAAGCAATCAAAGATTCTACTCAAAAGCCACAACATGAAATCGTACATCCAAAATCTATAAAATGCAGGGCCCCTATATGGAACCTCTTCATTTATTATACTTGTTCCATCAGCTTTTGTACCACCCAGTCTATCTTGTATGCCAGCCATCTCCACAAGTGTATCAGTTGACTTACTTATTTGTTAAAGTCAAGATACAACTAATACAATTATAAAAACTTATTAACCACTGAATTAATAACTCAACGTTAGAAAAACCAAATATGAACTCACATCTATTATATAACAATGATTGTCTAAGAATGACAATTCTTTTTAATTGTTTCACTTTACACTTTTCACTTTTTCGAGTGGATCATTGTCACTGTGATAAGAATTGTGATATCTTGAAAACAGTTTGAATTTATTTCAGGAGCCTCTATCGGTTTTAATTAAATGATTGAAAAGGGCTCTTATAAAGTTTAGTATGAGGTTTAAGGCTTGTCGTAATTAATCTGATGTACAGTAATTGGTGTATCGGTTGTTATTTTAGATTGGTTTTTAAGTTTTTTTTTAGTCAGATGCATCTATCTGGAATTACTACTAAAGGAAGTGCAATTAGTTAATTTGGATGAGGTAAGTGGAAAAAAACAACACAGAGGATAGTTAAACTTTAAATCGACTAATGGATTACATCAAGGACAATTGTGAGCTATCAGATATTATTGCCAAAAGGAAGCAGAAGTTTTCAATAAGTGCAAGAGATAAAATTTTGAATGACACTTTAAATGATACTGCTTTACTAAGTCGATCGTCTGGAACGGAGAACCACAGTCTGAAATCTTTAAAAGAAGACCATAAACAAAGAGTAAAATTTTTTGAAACATTACAAGAGAGGTATAATAATAACGCAATTACAAACTTACAAGAGTTTGGACTGCAGTTGCGTAAACTTCGAGAAATTATGATCAGTGAATTTACAAAAAATAAAAACGACAGTGACTTCATGAAATTAGTAGATGATACATATATTCTCTCCCTTCAATTTATGATACACCACCATAACACTAACGCCAGCATCAACAGCATTTTAGAGTATTTGGTTAACAATAGTACACAATATTCTGAGACGTTTTTTCCAACGTACATCATACATGTATCGCATTCATTGAAAAATCTAGAAAAAGCAATTCATTTGAGTTATAATAACTATTATACAACGGATGAAGAATTATTTGATAGCCTCATTAGAATGTCACTTATATATTCCCAGCAAATAGAGTCCCCCAATGAATGGTTCAAAATTCTTGCCCACATCAAGAGAATTGCAGATGTTCTCACCGAAGAGTTCACAAAGGAAAAAATATTATATGACTACATTATCAACTCGGTCTATGTTATTGAAATGAGGAAAAGGTTGTTATTGCACTGTTCAAAAGCATACAACCAGTTATCATTAAAGTTTACAATCGATGACCTTTACTGTGGGTTCATCGACAAATCTTACTTCCTTGAACAGGGATATAGAATCGAGATTTCAAAATTTGGCAATGAAACGTTAATATTGAAGAACAAAGTTCTTGCCAAAAAAAACTGAGAATGGTAGACATATATATATTTACATTATTTATAAAATCTATTTTACCTTTTATAAACAATAGCACAGCGACACTTTTCACTTGACTCTACGTTGTAGTTCCAAAAAGCCAACCATGATAAGCATATACCATATGAATAAAGACCTACCACATGATCCCAGATTGAAGCAGGACTGATATAGGGTGGTTTGATCATTACTGTACAATAACACAAAAGTGTTCAACCTCATCGTTCTTCTGTCAATGACCTCTCTCTACTCTGTCGCACATTTTAATCACTCCACACGAATCACCATTTTAAAGAGCTTTACGAAAATTGATTTCTAGTGACAACAAATCTATTAATCAATGAATAATTTAGAGAAGCTCTCTCTAATGGTTAAATGTAATCAACAACATTATATATATTATTTATTTGTATTATTTAATGTAAATTTGTGGTGAATACGAACAATTTAGTTTGTGTTCAAAATTAGAAAAAAAAGCATACACCTTTCTCATTTCAGTTGAGGAGCGCATAGATTAAGATATTACATTGAAAGAGATCATACGATTATATATTTTGATATTGCTTTGAAAAGTGGGAAAAAAAAATATTATAGGGACTTACAATCTTTTAAAATTTTAGTTAAGTTCATATCAACTCATATAGTGATTTATGTTTTTAATAGGCTTGACAGAGTTCTAATATTTGCAATCATATAATAAAAATTAAACCAATTTCGATAGTAAAACCCCCCTTATATCAGGAGTATACAAAAAAGTATAAGAGGAAAACAATGAGTGCGACTAATAATACTTTAGAATTTATCAATTCTGTTGATAATTTAGAGAATTTTGAGGATAAATTAGTAGTTAATGATTTTGAAAATAAGAAGATATTGTTGGAAGAAATAAATACAACTCAACAGTCTATTCTACCAATAAGACTGCTATTTAAAGAATTCATAGAGACTATTGCTCTACTTGAGAATAACAAATCAAATAGTCAGACAGATACAGGTATCTCAAGCGAGCAGAAGACTTTAGAAACGTTCAATTCAATAAGGGATAAGTTGATACGATTATCAGATGGATTACAACTGCTTTCTTCAGATGTCAATAAGTTAAAGCCATTATTTGAACATATATCGGAATATTCTTCAAAATATAAAAGCAAACAGTTTAACCCCTTAGAGACTCTGCCGGAAATCAACAACACTATATATAGCAATCTAAGTGTCACACCAGCTAATGCAGCCGTAACACAAAATAATGGTAAAGCAAAAGCGAAAAGTATAGCATCGTCTGCTGCTACTCCAAATAGTGCTGCAAACACTCCAATAACAAACGTTGGTGGTCAAAGTGTAATTTCAAATATTAATGCAGCAGCTGCTTCGATTCAGAATAATGCAAAAAATACTTCTTCTGTAAATACTCCCGCTAAACCGGTAGCAGCAAATTCAAGTTCTACTAATTTATCAACAAATACTGCCACTGCTTCTACAACTACAGCCACGCCTGCAGCCACACCTGCTTCAGCTACCCCAACGACAAAAAAGCCAAGAAAACCAAGACAAACCAAGAAGGCAGCAGCTGCTAACAAGAAATCACAACAAAATCAAGTTACTTCCCCACATACTCAAACAACTCAATCTAATAATACAAGCAATAAGAGAAATAACAAACAAGGGTCTCAAGCTTCACAAACGCCAGGAAATTTGACCAATATGAACAATAATATGTTACAGAGAAATAATAATACCAATATGAACATGAACTCTCAAGAATTTATGGCAATGCAATTCAATAATGGCAATGGCAGCACACCAGTAAATAACCAAATGATGAATGGCCAAATTATGAACAATCAAATGTCAAATCCACAATTAATGAAAATGAACAATAGCATGGGTTCTTTGAATAACATGGGTAACATGGGTAACATGAGCAACATGGGTAATATGAATAACATGAATAACATGAATAACATGAACAACATGAATAATATGAACGGCCTGGCTAACATGAATAACATGGGCAACATGAATAACATGGGCAACATGGGTAATATGGGAAATATGAACAACATGAGCAACATGGGTAATATGGGAAATATGAACAACATGGGTAATATGAACAACATGAATAGTGTGAGTAATATGAATAGTATGGGGAACATGAACAACATGAACGGGATGAATAATATGAGTAATATGAACAACATGGGAAACATGAATAACATGAACACGATGGGTAATGTGAATAATATGAATATGAACATGAACTCTATAACTCCTGCAAACATTCTAAGTATGAACATGTCTCCAGATGCCAGTACGATAAATTCAAATAATAAATCCACCGCTAAGGCAAACAAACCGAAAGCGAACAAGCAAACTAAACAGATACAGCAAAAGAATCAAGAGAAGAACCAAGTTCAAGTTCAAGGCCAAGGCCAAGGCCAGGGTCAAGCCCAAAATCAATCACAACAACAACAAAATATAAGTAACATAGATATGAACGAGTTTGATCTTCTCGATTTAAATAATCTTGATTTCGGAGGCAGCATGGATTTTGCAAATAACATGGATTTTGTTTGAAATATTCATATTCTGTACAAGTTATATAAATTCAAAAATTATTAAAATGAATATATCATATATATGTATCAATTATATCATATCATATCATATCATTTCATATTGAATCGTATCATATCATATCATGTAATATCTCTTATGAGAATGTTTGTTTCATCCAATTCATTGTTTGAATTTGAGATGTTTTTTGTTAGGCAAGAAAACAGGCAGTTCTGCGTAGGTTTCTGCGTCTTCGAGAGAGTTTTGAAAAATTATTGAGAATTTCATTGATCCATTTATATTATTACTCATTCTTTAAAGTTGAAACTACTATTTCAATCAGATATATTTATCATTTATTATATAACAAGTAATTATTTTAATAACATTGTATAAATGTTTATGCATATTACAAGTTGTATTTGTTGTTTGTTGGGAAAATGTTTTAATTACGAAGATTGTTAAGTTTCTAGTTTTGAAATAAATTCCAGTTCAGCAATATAACTCCAAGATAGATACCGAAATCTTTTATACTCAGAATATATTATTAAGTGATGTCTGAACAATTGAGACAAACTTTTGCTAATGCAAAGAAAGAGAATCGTAATGCTTTAGTGACTTTCATGACTGCCGGATATCCTGCTGTTGACGAAACCATACCAATCTTGAAAGGTTTCCAAGACGGTGGTGTCGATGTCATCGAATTAGGTTTACCATTTTCCGACCCTATTGCCGATGGTCCAACTATTCAAGTTGCCAACACAGTTGCTTTAGAAAATGGTGTAACAATGAAGAAAACTTTGGAATTATTGAGACAAGCTAGAGCTGAAGGTGTTACTGTCCCAATCATTTTAATGGGTTACTATAATCCAATTTTGAACTACGGTGAAGAAAAGTTTATTAAAGATGCTGCTGAAGCTGGTGCAAATGGTTTCATTATCGTTGACTTACCACCAGAAGAAGCTTTGAAAGTAAGAAATTATGTAAGACAAAATGGTGTAAGTTTAGTTCCATTAGTGGCTCCATCGACCACAGATGAGAGATTAGCTTTATTATCCCACTTAGCTGATTCCTTTGTTTATGTTGTCTCTAGAATGGGTACCACTGGTGCCCAAACATCTGTCTCCAGTGATTTAGACCAATTAGTCGCTCGTGTCAGAAAGTATACAAAAGATATACCATTAGCTGTAGGTTTCGGTGTCTCTACAAGAGAACACTTCCAAACAGTCGGTGCTTCTGCTGATGGTGTCGTTATTGGTTCGAAGATTGTTTCTCTATGTGGTGAGGCTCCAGCTGGAAAATGTTATGAAACTGCCAAGACTTATGTTGAAGGAATTTTAGATGGTAAGAAACACGAAATCCTATCAGTAAAAGAATTCCAAGATCAACATAACAAATCTTTAACGGATGCTAAAAATGCTTCCCAAGTCAATAACGAATTCTCAGAGACCCATAAATTCCCATCCAGATTTGGTGATTTTGGTGGTCAATACGTCCCAGAAGCTCTACATGCTTGTTTAAGAGAATTAGAAAAAGGTTTTGAAGATGCAGTTGCTGATCCAACATTTTGGGAAGAGTTCAGATCTTTATATTCGTACATCGGTCGTCCTTCATCTTTACACAAAGCTGAAAGATTATCTGAGCATTGTGGTGGTGCTACAATTTGGTTAAAGAGAGAAGATTTAAACCATACAGGTTCTCACAAAATCAACAATGCTTTAGCTCAGGTATTAATTGCTAAGAGATTAGGAAAACCTAATGTCATTGCTGAGACAGGTGCAGGTCAACATGGTGTTGCTACGGCAACAGCTTGTGCTAAATTTGGTTTAAAATGTACAGTTTTTATGGGTGCTGAAGATTGTCGTCGTCAAGCTTTGAATGTTTTCAGAATGAAGATCTTAGGTGCTGAGGTTATTCCAGTTACTAACGGTACACAAACCTTGAGAGATGCGACTTCTGAAGCTTTCCGTACTTGGGTTACTAATTTAAAATCTACTTACTACGTAGTTGGTTCTGCTATTGGTCCTCACCCTTACCCAACTCTTGTACGAACATTTCAAAGTGTCATTGGTAATGAAACAAAAGAACAGTTTGCTAAATTAAATAACGGAAAACTACCTGATGCTATTGTTGCCTGCGTTGGTGGTGGTTCCAATTCAACCGGTATGTTTTCTCCATTCGAAAAAGATACAACTGTTAGATTAATCGGTGTAGAAGCCGGTGGTGATGGTGTCGATACTGATTACCATTCTGCCACCTTAACAGCCGGTAGACCAGGTGTTTTCCACGGTGTTAGAACCTATGTTTTACAAGATACTGATGGTCAAGTTCATGATACACACTCTGTCTCAGCTGGTTTGGATTACCCAGGTGTTGGCCCTGAATTAGCCTTCTGGAAGTCTACTGGACGTGCAGAATTTATGGCAGCTACTGATGCTCAAGCATTAGAAGGCTTCAAGTTATTATCTCAATTAGAAGGTATTATTCCAGCTTTAGAATCATCCCACGCCGTTTATGGTGCTACTCAAATTGCTAAAACCATGACTCCAGATCAACATTTAATAATAAACGTTTCTGGTAGAGGTGATAAGGATGTTCAAAGTGTTGCGGAAGTTTTACCAAAATTAGGCCCACAAATTGGTTGGGATCTAAGATTTGAAGGTAATTAAACTCTAAAATGTGATTGTTCTATTAATCGGCAAAATAAATCAAATCTCTTTTTATTTAGCATATAGATTTATATTCTAACGTTTCTATTTATATTTAAAGAATCAATATAGACTAGTTACTAATTATCATTACTATTAACTATTTGTGAGCCTTTGGTTTCCGGTAAACATAAATTTTTAGATCTTATTTCATAACTCAAAAAATATACGAGAAAAATGCGGAAATTATAACTAGATATTAATTTTGCATAAACGATTTAAGATTTAAAACAATTGTATATTAAAAAATATCAAATTCAATAATATCATAAACGTTTATCATGTACAAATATAAAGTTACCGCCCAGATATATAGATATCACATTTAAAAAGGATGAATCTGCTATCTAGGCTTTCCTTTTATGTCCAATTGATTACGTTTCTGTTGAGTAGAATTGCAGCCGCAGAGGATGCTAATAGTGATGTATTATACCAGCAGTATACAAACTCTTCATTGCTATGGGCACCTTATAGATCCAATTGTTATTTTGGATTGAGACCAAGATATGTTAACCAGTCACCATTGATAATGGGGATTATGTGGTTTGATAGCACAAGTAAGAATGGTCTATCACAAATGAGACATTTTGTTAATCTAGATGATAAAATGAAGAGATATTCTTGGGAAGTATACGATCCTAGATTTGGTGGTAAAGAAAATATCATCGATGAAACGAATAATTTAAATATTACTTTTAGTTTTGTGAAAACTTCTGATGGCGAAAACTGGGCTGTCAGAGTCCAAGGTGAAGCACTGGATCCCACAAAAGGAACTTCTGGGTCCATTGTCGTGTATTTAAGTCAAAATGGCGAAGACCGTGTATCAAAATTAATCAAAATTGATGGCCCTGATCCTAACGATATAAATCTAGTAGGTGTATCTAAAGAACTTGGTGAATATCATATATATATTAAGGATAACCATGGTAAATATTTTCAAAGTCTAAAAGGTGCCCATTTCGAAGATTTCCCTGATGCTGATAGTTCCCAAACCAGTCATTTAGCAATGGTTGTCCCAGAGAATGAAATTTGGAAGGCTCGCGATATTTTCCAAACTTTGATTACTGAATCGATCAACCAAATTACTAGCTCTAGTTCCAAAGATATTCATCATTCTTTAGTCCCAAGTATTTTTACTTTAAGAAATGTACTTGGATTTAAAGGGGGGAACTTTCATTATATTCAAAAATCTTTTGATATGAAAAAGAAATTTGAATTTGATATTATATATAATCATGAGAAATCAGTTCAAAAAATAAACTCTAATAAAGAAGTTACCCAATTAATAACCAACGTAATAGATAAAATTAAAATAAAATTTAATAAATCTTTTGATTTTACTTCTAAATTTGAAGATAAAAAAGCATTTGCATTGGAGACTTTATCAAACTTATTAGGTGGGATTAGTTATTTTCATGGTACCCAATATGTAGATCGTGAGACAGAATTAAATGAGGACACTTTTGACAAAGTTGAATTAAAGAATTTTAGTGAAGAAGGACCGATTGATTTATTTTCTACTGTTCCAAGCCGTGGATTTTTCCCTCGTGGATTTTATTGGGATGAAGGTTTTAATCTATTACAAATTATGGAATATGATTTTGGTTTGGCCTTTGAATTATTATCCAGTTGGATTAATTTAATCGAAGATGAAACTGGGTGGGTTGCTCGTGAACTTATTTTAGGTGACGAGGCAAGAAGCAGAGTACCAAAGGATTTTATTGTTCAAACTCCTCGAATCGCTAATCCACCTACATTGTTCATTACCCTAAGTGAAATGTTGTCAAAAGCCCACGAACTTCATGAAACTTCTAAGGACAGTTCCAAATTTGATAATTTAGATCAAGATAATAACTTATTAGAGGATAATTTTGAAATGCTTGCTTCTAGAATCAAATCATTGTATCCAAAACTTGTCAAGCATTATGAATGGTTTAGAACAAGTCAAAAAGGGTCCATTGAAGAATATGAAGATATTTTTGAGGATGAAGGCATACTTGATAAAGTCCATAGTGACGAATTATTTAGATGGTCTGGAAGAACTATAAAACATTGTCTACCAAGTGGTTTAGATGATTACCCTCGCGCCCAACCACCTGATTTATCAGAATTAAATGTTGACACTTTAGCCTGGGTTGGTATAATGACCAAGTCAATGAAAAAAATTGCCAACATTTTGGAACTAGATGATGAAGCTAAATATCAAGATATTGAAAATAAGATTATCGAAAATTTGGACTTAATTCATTGGAGTGAAAAGAATAAGTGCTACTGTGATGTAACTATTGATGATGAAGATGATGGCCGTATTCATGTTTGCCATGAAGGTTATGTTTCTCTTTTACCTTTTGCACTTAAATTGATTCCAAAGGGTTCAAGTAAATTGGATTCAATCATCTCTCTAATCGAAGATAAAGGCAAAATTTATAGTGACTTTGGTATTCTTTCTCTCTCAAAGCAAGACAGATATTATCGCAAAGATGAAGATTACTGGAGAGGTAAGATTTGGATGCCCATGAATTATATCAATCTAGATGCATTGAGATATTATTTCCCAGACAAAATTGCGGACAACAAGAAGAATGCCAAGGATCCTATTAATAGATTATATAAGAACTTGAAAAATAATTTGATTACTAACATCTTTAAAGTTTGGCAAAATCAGGGATTCTTGTATGAAAACTACGACTCCGAAACTGGTGCTGGTACTGGTGCTGAACAATTTACTGGTTGGACCGCTTTGATTGTTAACATTATGGGTCGCTTTTAATTATGTCATGTAAATGAAATCACTTCAAATAATATGTAAACGTATAATTGATTCATTAAGTTTGAACGAACCAAGAAATAACAATCGAATATTAAAAAGAAAAGAACTAAATTCTTGTTAATTGATACTTATTCGATTTGTTATAACTTAATCTGATGGCAAGAATAATCCCAAGAGAATAAGAAACATATAATTTTTGAACATAAAATGCTATCTTAAACTGTTTAAACTGCTACGCAAAATATTGAATAATTCAGCTCAAGTAGAAACCATATTTGATGGTTTTTTTTACTGGTAAAGCCTTAGCAAAGCTGGGTTTGCAAATAATTTTGTTATGCTTTAAGTCCTACCAAAAGCATTGAAAATATGAATATACCAATTTTTATTTCTAACCTAATACCTTTTAATTACAATATTATACAAGATGAACAAATAGATACCACCAGTAAATATTTTTCCAGATCAAAGGCTTAATTGCTATTGAATATTATTCTTGTACTTTTAAATAAAAAAAAACTGTCAAAGCTATTGCTGAATTACTGTCATCGTTCAAGATAATATTCCTTCCAGTTTACCGTCAAATCTTGAGAAGACAAATAGAGAAGTACCTGAATATAACACTCCAACGAAGATATATTGTGCACCAGCAAAAAAAAAAATAAGAATACGGAGAGTTCTTTCCGTACCGCCTTGATGCTTGGTTGTTTTCCAAATTTTTACCGTTTTTGGAGACTATATTTCCGTTTTTGGAGCAAATTACCAATGGATAGAAAAAAAACAAGTTTGCAATTCTACGAACTGTTTACAGGCTGGTAAAGTACTAAGTTTTTTTTTTCTTATACAAAGCAGTTAAACTGACGCATTGATTATGTTCAGTCGGTATTTTGCTTGTTAACCGTTTTAGGACATATCGAACTTTCGCTTGTTTCTCGAGGCTTTCCTAATTCGGAAAGCCCATAAAAATATAGAGAAGAGAAATTTGATGGAAAGAATGTTAATATAATCTGAATCCCAAGAATTAAATACCAGAGTTGACTGTTTAATGATGTTCGTCAACAGTTGGAATCATTAAACAGTTAACTACTTATCTCAAATCCAGAATAGGGCATAAAACTTTTTCTTGGTTAAAATGCTTTCTTTGTTTTTGTTTACTGTATTTTCGAAATTACTTATTTCTATTTATTCTTTTAAGTGAGCAATTAGGTAATTAGCAATATTGGTTAACCATTTTAGAGTACTGCGTTTCAAAAGTCCAATAAGGTAACGAATGTTATGAACATCTAGTAATACAACCCAAATAGTAATTATGTCGATTAAGTAAAAACAAACACTAAAATAAAACAAAAAAGTTTTTGAAATATGTTTCACTTCAATTTTAAAAATTTTTGAAGTATATAAAGGGAAAGTAACTCTGTCAAAATTATAAAATCAATTATTGTATTCAACTTTCATTTATTATGTATCTCATAAGAATAAACAAACCAGAACAACAAATAAACTACTACCAACTCAAACTTTATAATAGGAAATTTAAAATATTCAAGAAGTACAAATTATTTCAAAATAATTTCTCATTACTAAATTCAAAGTCATTCACTAATAATTCAATTATATCATTCATTCATTAAAACATTTTCCTAAATTATAATAAACTTTCATTCTTTTCCCAATAGTTTTCTTCAATAATAACATACAATATTAAAAATGCAAACTCAATCAATAATACAATACGTTGCTACCTTTTTTTTAATCACTACTTTCGCTTCTGCCTTCCCTGTGTTAGACAAGAGAATTGTCATGACAAGAGTTCATACTGCTTCCACAACTAACACAGTTACAACATTTTATTCCACTACAACCGAAGTTGTCATTGCCCCAACTGTCAAATATATCATAAGTGGAGATTCTACCTCTACTACAACTCTATATCCAACCGGTGTTGCATCTACTGCATCCCCTGTCACTATCACAACTATTGTTCAAAAAGATGTTAACCCAACCATTAATACTTCCGAGTCCAATGCTGCTCAAACTACAGTTTCTGCAGTAAACGTAGTTAATGTTGAAAACCAATCTTCTGATAGAACTACTACCACTTTAACTCCAACTACAAACAATGCTACAACCGAACAAACAACTGTTAACGCTGAAACTACAACTGCTAACGCTGAAACTACAACCTCTACCACTTCAACATCTGCTGCTACCACTACTTCCTCTTCATCGTCTTCTTCTTCTAATGGATTAACTAGTGCTCCAAAGTCCATTGTATACTCTCCATATAATAATGATGGAACCTGTAAGGATGCTGCTTCAGTTAAAACAGACTTGACCTTTATTGCCTCAAAAGGTATTTTTCATATTCGTGTTTATGCAACAGATTGTAATTCCTTAGAAACAGTCCAACCAGTTTGTAAAGAGCTAGGTATTAAGATCAATCAAGGTTTATGGATTTCCGGTTCTGGTGTTGATTCACTGGATGATAGTTTGAGATCATTAATTTCTTATGGTCAAACAAACGGCTGGGATTTATTTGATTATATAACTGTTGGTAATGAAGCTGTTAATTCTGGGTACTGTTCCGTCTCAGATTTAGTTTCTAAAATTGCTTCTGTCAAGTCTCAATTACAAGCTGCTGGTTACACTGGCCAAGTTACTACTTCTGAACCTCCAGTTACTTTTATTAATTATCCAGAATTGTGTACTTCTTCAGATATCGATTTTGTTGGTATTAACCCACACTCTTACTTCGACACCAACTCTGATGCTGCTTCTGCTGGTTCTTTTGTTAAAGGTCAATATGATTTAACTGTTGCTGCATGTAATTCCAAATCTGTTGTGGTTACTGAAACTGGTTTCCCATCTGCTGGTATTCAAAATGGTGGTAATATCCCAAGTAAAGCCAATCAATTAATTGCTGTTCAATCTATTTTAGATGAAATGAACAAAGAAGTTACCATTTTATCTACTTTTGATGATTACTGGAAGGACCCAGGTTCTTATGGTATTGAACAATTCTTCGGTATTAGTGATCTATTACCAAATGCTTAATCTCAAAAAGAAAATTAAGCTCTAAAGACAATTTCTAAAATATTCAACAATATTAATTCACCTCTGCATTTAATCAAAGTCACTCACTTAAAATTTCACGAATAATCTATATTTTACTCATTTTTTCATTTGGAATTATTCAATAACGAAGTCCATTCATGAAGTAACACATTTTATGAATGCTCCTGCATTATTTAGTTTTAATTTAATTTTTATACACATTTATAATTTAAATTATACATTTTACGGTTTTATTTTAATATTAGCAATCAAATATCATTGCCTATTCAAAAACTCACTCATATTGAATAAAGTATACTTTTCGTTTATATATGCCACTATAGCTTTTTGATCATTTACCATTAAAATTCTTTAAATGTTATTGTGATTAAGTAGATAATATATTTAAATCTTTAATTGTTCTGTAAATTATTGGATTTGTAAGGTGTTTTGGGAAGTAGTGTCATCCTTGTTGACGGTAGCAAAAGGAGTGACATTACGATTGTTGTTGTTGTTTAACATTGTTTAAGTTACAGTATTACTGTATATAATTCCTTAGTTCTTTTATATATGATATACACATTATAATATACAAATTTTGGTGGAGACTTAGTTTTATATCTCATTAATTGAGTCCCATATGTATATCTTTTGGAAGTTGAGTTTGATCCGATAAAATTTATCAATTCTAGTTCTAAAATTTCTTCTATGGGCTTTTAGAAGCTTTTTGATTTAAACTGTTAATAACATTACTAATTAATCTTGGAATATCAAATCTAAAGTTCTTATGAAATTTTAATTTCTGACAAAAAATTGTGTAATAAACTTGTATAACATTCCCCTTAAACCATCCAAAAACCAGTCTTCTTTGGAAAGTTTTAAAAGGTGATAAAAGTTTTTTTATGAAGTAGAACGAGGTCATTTAACTGGTGGTTTCTACTAATGTGGACGAGGGTTAAATAGATCTAGGTATAATATCTATTTACGAGTTTTTGTTATAATAATACTATCTATTATTCTAGGATCAGACTCTTCTGGTTCTCTCTCTCTCTGGTCTGTTCTCTAACTTATATAAATTATACGAATTATTTAAGATTAAAGTTATTTTCTTTATTCTTGAAAATAGCTTCCTTTTAATATTAATTCTTTTTAACAAATTATAATAATTAGTAATACTCAAATGTAATTAGTAATTCTTAATTTCAATTAGTAATGTGATTAACTGTAGTTTACCACTTCTGATCTTCTGTTAATGTCAGTCAATAAAATTAAATTTCAAAAATTATAAGCGGTTTTAGCTCAGTTGGGAGAGCGCCAGACTGAAGTATACTTCGGTCGAGTTATCTGGAGGTCCTGTGTTCGATCCACAGAAATCGCATTTGTTTTTTGATCCTTTGTGTCATTAGAGATGGAAATTCGTACATACA
The DNA here is from genome assembly GCA_030568035.1 of Tetrapisispora nanseiensis. NCBI lineage: Eukaryota > Fungi > Ascomycota > Saccharomycetes > Saccharomycetales > Saccharomycetaceae > Tetrapisispora > Tetrapisispora nanseiensis. The sequence continues at coordinate 88,163 of JAJLTH010000028.1, read as the reverse complement.
ACTTCATTAACTTTAGATGAAACGTTTAGTATATAGTAAACTTTAAAAGAGAGTTTACTGGTTACTTAGCTTTTTATAAAAACAATTAGTTAAAATAGTTCTATAGAAAAAAAACACAGTGAATAAATTCATTAAAGCAAACAATGCTTCTTTTTTTTTTTTTACCAAATTAGACTTAATAAATTTAAATTAAAGAACAAATATAGAAATTTATATATAATATAATATTTAAAAAATCAAATGATTTAGGCTAAAGAGGTTAAGATATCAGAATCACCAGCGTCTAAGACAGTGATAACACCAACTCTGAATAACTTACCGACAGCAGTACCTAATTCGTTGTTACCACCTTGGAAGTAGTAAACTCTGGTCTTAGATAACATAGCGTAGTATTCTAATTCAGACTTTCTTAAGACTGGGGTGTTAGAAGCAATGATAACTAACTTAGCCTTACCTTGTCTTAAAGACTTGATAGTGGACTTGTAACCTAAGGTGTACTTACCAGATTTAACAACTAAAGTTAACTTTTGGTTAATGGATTCTTGGGACTTAGCTGGGGCCTACACCGAATTTGCACCACATACATTCTTCTTTTAAATATTTCACAGCAAAATAGGATGTATAAATGGTTAATATATGTTAGTAAGAGCAATTCTTTGAAAAAAGTCCAATGCAATCTTTTTTTATTTTGTAACCTCTAGATCCTAAAATAAAACAAAAAAGGCACATGCACACATATAACAATGAATAATGGTATTAACTTCCACTATGAAAAAAATAAAAATTAAAAATCATAGATCCTCAAAATACATTTTTGAATATATCAATATTCTTCATTAGAACATAATTGCAACCAATCCCATGGTCTTCCATTTTCTGGTAGTGTAGACACAGTTTCAGCAATACTCATTAATCATTTGAATAAAAAAAATAAAATATTATACTGACCATCTCTGCGTATTTGATAATTAGTATATATAAACACTCCGGTCTAAATTGGTTTCTTTAAACTGAATACAAAAAGACTAAATAAAGCTATTAAAACAAGAGAACACCAAATTTACAAGATTTAAATAAATCACTTATATATATATAAATATATTCATTATTCATAAATTATTACGATTACTGGTTAGTGTATAATAAAATTATTAGAGTACTCATTGAAAATTTTCAGAGAGCCCATAGCATTAAAGAATAAATATTCCATTGCTGTGCTGGCAAGCTGAAATGAGAAGGCTTCAAAAATAAAAATTTTGTTCTCATCTTTAAATTTTATCATTCAGCCAAAATGAAAAACAACAACATATGTGTTCGTATGAAAAGATACATACTGTGTGACTGTTAGTGCACCCTGACACCACACACAATGGCGATATTTCAGCTGGTAAATCAGTACACCACATTATTTGTTTCCAAGTTTTTCTCTGTGGAGGACACACCCGGCCAGAAAAACCCGCTGTCTGCCAAAAGTTGTTCATTTTTCATTTTTTTTTTTTCGTTGCGTCTTTTTTTTTTTTCATTTTTTGATGTTTGTGGTTTTTTTGTGTCGAATGAACATTTCTTTGCTGGGCGTGACAAACGAAGCGTGGGTTTTTCATTTTTTGTTGGTAGTGAATTTGTGAGAAGTGCTTGCGTTGGAGGCCGGTGGAGTGCAAGCGATGATTGCATGTATTCCACAACAGCGCGTTGTTGATACTATTGTTGTTCTCTCTCTTTACTGCCTTAGACTCTTTTCCTCAATGGTCGATTAAAACTATTAAGAGAGGAGAGAGGAGAGATAGAGAGAGAGAGAGACCTCCCGAGCCTAATGGAGTCTCTCCCCCCCCCCCCCCCCCATCTGGTTCTGCCAAAGCGCGGGCTCAGGGTGGTTCCACATTGGACAGAGCAGACACTTCATAGGCAGAAGAATCATCAAATAGTCTCCTTCTAGAGATCATCTCCATATAGAGAGAGAGATAACTCTCTTTACTTACTACTATCTAATTGTTCACTGGCCCCTATGCTGGGTGGGCATCACTCGAATTTCATAAATGCATTTTTTCTCTTCTTATTAATTATTCTCTAACTCTCTAGAAGTGATAATTTCTCTCTCTCTCTCTCTATCAATGTATGTAAAATTCTACTTCACAGTGATTGAAGTGATGATACACTTTTAATTTTATAATAATAAGAATTTCTTACCAATGTAATTTTTATTACGATATATCAAAATTTAATATATTAGTTATCAGTTATTGTATATATATATAAAAGAGCTTTAGTTTTAATTTGATACTCAATTCATTCCCTCTTTGAAATAAGACACCAAGCAATAAACTCGAAACGTATGTTATATTGAAATATCTTTTGTATTTGTGACTGTTTAGAATCTAAGAAACCGTGGATGTTTTATTTTGAATAGAAATTGAATGGGATGTGAATATATTAAAAGTAGTAAATGGAAACATGAGATTTACAGCAACTGTATCATACTAAGGACAACATTATTCTAATTCAAAGCACCACTAAGACAAGGACCCAATTCGGATTACCATAGTATCGTTTTTGAAGAAAAAAAAATATTTAAATTCTAAATTGCCATATGCTTAAGTTTTTGAGTGGGGTCAAGGTGGTGCAAAAACAGGAATGAGTAGTTAAAACATCATCTAGTCACCAGAGGTTTTTGAAGCAATTGTTTTTTGCATATGAATATGGATTGTAGATTTCAGATTTCTTACTGATTACAACCATTCAACAAAGCTTTACAGAACTTCGTTCTATCCTAAATACTTTCTTCGTTATGGTATTAATTCATAATAATTGTGTTTCTCAATACTAAGTTTTTAACGATACTAAACAGGCACCAAATGATTATTAATAAACTTTCTTTTTTTACTAACATTTTATTTCATTTTAATTATATTGAATTCATATTTGTTAATTTAAAATACGCCTTACAATCGAACAAGGATTATTACAAATTACATTTGGAGGAATATAGTTTGAATATTTGTATTTTTTTCACAGAATGAAGGTTGAAATCGATTCTTTTTCCGGTGCTAAAATCTACCCAGGTAGAGGTACTTTATTTGTCAGAGGTGACTCTAAAATTTTTAGATTCCAAAACTCTAAATCTGCCTCTTTATTCAAACAAAGAAAGAATCCAAGAAGAATCGCTTGGACTGTCTTATACAGAAAATCTCACAAGAAAGGTATTACTGAAGAAGTTTCCAAGAAGAGATCCAGAAAGTCTGTTAAGACCCAAAGAGCCATTGTTGGTGCTTCTTTAGAATTCATCAAGGAAAGAAGATCCATCAAGCCAGAAGTCAGAAAGGCCAAGAGAGATGAAAAGATCAAGGCTGACAAGGAAAAGAAGAAGGCTGACAAAGCTTCCAGAAAGGCTGAAAAGGCTAAATTAGCTGGTACTACTGGTTCCAAGGTTTCCAAGCAACAAGCTAAGGGTGCTTTCCAAAAGGTCGCTGCTACCTCTCGTTAAGGGATCATAATTTAAATTAATAGTTTAAAACTTTTGTTTAAATATTTAGCTTTTTTTATGTAAACTTTATCAAAACAGTACTTTAATAAAAATATCACTATATTAAAAATATCACACCATCTCAACACAACAAACGAAAGGTAAATTGGTTCTTGGGCTGGTTCATCCATTCAACTAAATCTAGTTATTTTGATATAATCACATCGTATTTTATACATCACATCACATCGTATCATATATATATATATATATATATATATATATATACATGACCTCATTCTGAATAAACTTCTTGTCATTGAATGAACTTATTACCCTTCTTCCCTTCCAAGTAAACGGCCGCGGAGTTCTCAAGATTGAAGGCTCGATCGTACAGTGATGCTAATGAAAAGTGAAAACAGTAATTTAAAATAGCGATTACAAGTCACAATGTGAATAAAATGTTGAGTTTATTATTTAATAAGTCAACAAAGAAAATACAAGAATTAGTTATTTGCAAGGTTTATACTGTGAGATATCTCAATAATTATTAAATAAGATCAGGAACTTAGAGTAAATTCTATACACTGCTAAATAACCGGATACAAGATAACTTGACAAAATATATTAGGGGATTCGATGTCGTTCTTCAGCACTAGATCAAGGATTTTTCAAAAACATTTCATTCAAAATATTTGCCAAAATATTAGACCTAACAGTGGTCTTAAAACTTCACAAGTGCTTTTCAAAAATTTTAATAGTAGATTTATTAAAAACAGTATAAGATTCAATTCTATGAAGGCTGGTGATAATGCCGCAAAGCAAGAGAAGGGATTAAAAGGTTTAATGAAAAAATATGGGTATTCTGCTTTGTTTGTGTATCTTGGTATCTCTGCCATAGATTTACCTCTTTCATTTTTATTGGTACATTCTGTCGGTGAAGTTAAAATTAGTCTCTATATCAACAGGTTTAAACAGTTGTTCGGGTATGGTAACCCAAACGAGACTGAATTTCTAAAAGAATTAGAAGAATCGATTGTGAAGAGGGAAGAAGAAATTAAATCAGGAAAATACGAGGAGAAAAGTTATTGGGAGAGAATGAAACAGAGTACCTTATTAACAGAATTTATAATAGCATATGGCCTGCACAAAAGTTTTATCATATTCAGGGTTCCACTTACTGCAGCAATTACCCCGGCTACTGTGAAGATGTTAAATAGACATGGAATTAAGTTTGGAGCTAAATCTAACCAAATATTTAAGACAATGGCATCGAATTCTAAAATAAGATACAAGAGCAGCGACCCTAAGGCGCAAGATTTCATTAAAAATGGAGCTTCCGTCCCTAGACAAAAACAATCATCAGGCCGGAGGTGGTTTGATGGTCTAATGTAAATACAGTAAGTAATATATATATTCTTAGGAAATACATATCATCTGTAAATACTAATGATTTTGAAACCGTTTCAACATAGAAGGACATGTGTTTTTGCAAACACATGCTGGTGGAAAACACACCAGGTAATGAAATACATAGCGTCTATGTTTTCGAAATCATAAAGAACAGTGACACTTTGTCATATGTTTGATCACCACAATAAAATAAGAGAGAAATTATTTTAGAACTGCTTGTGAGACTTCCATTGACTCAGAAGTTCGAGTCGAGAGCGTTCCGAAGGAGACAGAAATTCATTGGGATCACAGTGATCACTAGCCCTTCTGGAACTAGATCAAATACCACAATATACGACTAAGACTAAGTTTTGGCGACCAGCTAAAACATGATGCTGTCACCAAAAATATCCATTCGCCATTGTAGGTTACTCTTCTTTAACCATTGGCCATGTGTGTCGCGGCCCCAGAGAGACAGCCGTACAGGAAGACAACTACAAAGGCTGGCCAGCACCACGGCGGGACTCCGTCTCTACGGGAAAAGCTTAGCAATTTTATGAGTCCCCTACTTCCCCGCAAAAATCTTTTAACCGCGCAGTCAATTGCCGGAGAGATGAGATGCCAGCAGACTGAACCAAACGAAGTCTCGAAAGGTGCAACACCACTTGTATTTCGGGAGCTTCACAACCATCCATTGGCATCAATGTAATGGCCAGCAATATATATATATATATATATGTGTGTGTGTGTATGTGTGTGTGTATGTGTGTGTGTCTGGCGATCTCGAGAGCCCCGACAAATACCAATCGTTCCGTGTCTTAGTCACTGGTTGCAGGGTCAACCTTGCCGAAACAAACTCTCAATAGAGTCTTGTTCCATGGAGAGGCTCTGGAGGACTGACTTATCTGTTCTGTCTGTAAGCATACTGAATGAGAACAGTTTATTGGCACCTAGTTCAGAGCCAATCTCCGCAATCTCTGGCAAAGAAAGAGGAAGATGACAGCTCAGATTTGGGCCCTTCATGTTTTTTTTTTTTTTAGACTAATTAAGTAATAAAAAGAAACAAGAAAAAAAATAAAAATACAAGAACGACGAGTTTACAGAGAAAACGTGCACATATGTTCTGCTTCTGTGATTTCTTTTTTCTTTTTTTTTCTCTTTTTCCGCAATTGCTCTTCTTGTTTCTTTTTTCCCTTCTGTGATGTAATTTCGTTGTGGACGGAGAAACTTTCTTAATCTTACAGCATCGCACAAAACTGAACTGAAATTTAATAAAATTTAATGAATTGAAGTGAAAAAAATATAATAACATCAGAGAATGAAAATGTTATTTGAATGGTTACCAAGATTGTAACAGTACTTTATTATTTAAATGAAGTACTTATTTTGAATAGAGGTCGTGTGCTGTTGGAATTGTAAAAACCAACGCTCGGTTAACCCAGACAGTTTAATAACATATATTCATTCTTTAATCTGCACTCTTTGCGCAGTGTTCCAGAAATCTTATTGATAAAAAAACAACCCACATTCAAGGAAAAGAAAGTTAGTGACACCCAGTTGTTACGCATTACATCGACACAATATACCGATATCCTATTTGAAGAACAAATACATACAGACCAATGTTTTCTGCAGTTGGCTCTCAAACGTCTATTCCCGTTCCTGTAGAGTTAGAGCAACAACTGACACCAAAGGCTTCATCCAATTCAAATGACAATAATACAAGTGTGAAGAATGAGAAACCTAGACCACACGTTTGTACAATCTGTGGAAGAGCGTTCCACAGACTAGAACACCAAACAAGACATATGAGAACGCACACGGGTGAGAAACCTCATGCTTGTGATTTCCCAGGTTGTACGAAGAAGTTCAGTAGAAGTGATGAGTTAACAAGACACAAAAGAATACACACAAATCCTTTCCCAAAGGGTAAAAGGGGAAGAAAGAAGAAAGTTTTAACTCCAGAAGAGAAAGCATTACAAGAACAGAAAGAACGTGAAAAACTATTAAATAAATCGAAGAACCCAAGAGGAAGAAAGAGTAAGAAAAGATTAGAAATAGAGAGACAAGAGGAATTAGGGAAGCATCAAAATAGCGAAGCAAATAACAAAGTACCAGCAAAGTTTACAATTACACAAGATTCATCTAATACTTTAAATAGTTCGAATGGTTCAAATCAAAATATATCAAATGTGAGATCGAGACTAAATGCTTTATCATCTCTACAGTTAATGACACCACTAGGGAGTAGTACAAATACTAATATACAAGCACAACAATCTAACCCAGTATATATGGATACCCCTGATAAACATAGGCCAATAATATTACCAAGACCAAAATCTTTAACGAATATGAATCAAAATTTAAGCTTATCCAGACCTAAATCATTAACAGATTTCCAAAACTTTAGACATAGCAGTAATTTGGATATATACGGATCTCAACCCCAACCCTTAACTGCAAATAGGATAAAAAGACCAAATTCCGTTTTAACTTTGAGTGATTTAATGACTCAATCAAATAATATAAATAGTACTGTAAATTCAGACACAGAAGATGGAAATAGTGAAGATGAGTTAAGAGACCCAGGGTCTCAAGATAATACATTTTATAACGGTGAAAATAGTAGTCAACTAAGAAAAAAATCCAAACCTTCAACTCCAACAAAGGGTTTAAGTAGAAATGGTAGTAATACAAACTTATACAATACAAAATTATCTAACACAAGTTTAAATCAGATTCAACATGGTGCTTATCTGAACAACAATATGCCTGGTTCAGTAATGCCAAATCAAATTAATCAGAACAATGGCACCGGAATAAGTCAAAATTCATCTGCAACTTTAAATCAACAATCATTTACTGATGCTCTGAGTGTCAAATTATTTGAGATACAAAAACAAACGAAACTACAATCACAAAACTCAATCGATCCTCCAATAAAACCATTGACAGCATCGAGTAATTTACAAACTCCAATTAACAATATAAACAGCTCCCCTATCATATCTCAAAATTCTGAAACGGCTTTGAATATAAGTGGTTCCAACATACCACATAATGAACTGCCGCCTTTAAGAAGTCTACAGATACAGTTTCCCACTGACTAAGCAAGCTGTTTAATAATACTATACATTCAAAACTAAAAGGTAATTATAAACGTCTAATTAATACTAAATAATAAATGTAACAATATCTGGGATATAAGAATATCGTAAAACTATACATATTTTAATATACTCGTAATAAAACTGACTATTATTATTAAATAATCTGATTAATGAAAAATTCAATTTTTTTCGAAATTTTAAGAACTTCATACAAATCAAAGTGCTTAATTTGATAAATATGTCAATTGTTGATAAATATGATACATTTGTTGACAAATGCCATAAAAATTAAGTTAATTATATAGTAACACTATATGTAAATTATAAATATTCAATTTAATCATCGTACATTAGCCAACCTGATAGTATTCATATGGATCTTGATATCCAAATCTTCCGCGTTTTCTTCAATATTGTTGATACGATCTTGTTGAGAATCCAATTCATCACCAACTGCTAAAGCTAATTTTTTTAGTCTACCACTAACTTGCTGAACTTTATCCAAGTTTCTATCAATTTCAACTTCCATAGCATCATCTTCTTCATCATTTTCAAATTGGTACTTTTTAGACCTTTCTAAAATTGCATCCCTCGCATACCTTTCCCTTATCTCACTAGTTGGTGCATCGTATCCAGAATTCAAAGCAGTTTCAATTCTTTTGCTAGAATTGTACATTGTCTGGTTAGTACGTTCATTTATCAAATTTTCTTCAATTTTTCTCGTTCTCAAACGTTCTTCTTTCTCCATTTGTCTTCTCTTAGATGTAAATGGATTTTTTGCATGAATCGCAAAAACACTTCTATTCAAATTTTTCAATTCAGATACCTTATCATCTGCCGTTTTATTCTGCGCTTTCATTAAATTCAAATTATTTTCGATGCTGTTTAATCTTTCACTTTGGTGCCCAAGCATTCCGAGAGTATTCATACCCGCCATCTCAGCTTCGTGTGCCATTTTTAATGTATTTCTCGTAGATGCTACAGATGCTTGCTTTGTGAATTTAATCTCTTGCTTCAACTCATCGATAGCTTCTTCTTCTTCTGCACGTTGTTTTTGCTCTTCTTCCATTTGAATTTCTTCAAAAGTTTTATAACTTCTATCAACGGCCCCACCCCCATTATAATTATTATAATCTTGATCATTGTAATCGTAATCATATTGTTGTTGTTGTTCTTGTTGTTCGTCTATCTGCCAAGCAGTTCGATTCTCATCATTGGGGAGTTGTTCTTGTTCTTGCTCTTGTAATGTCGCATTAAGGTCATCGCCATCAAAAGCTACATTTGCTGGTTCATCATTAAGATTTAGTTCGTCTATAGGTAGCGAGGACACAAGTGCAGATTTGCCATTATTTGTATTTGAGGAATAATCGTTTTCAAAATCAAATTCTGTATCATTCAAACCTTGCTTTGCTTGTTCTTCTGTTTCTGTTCTATTCAAATCTTTCGTCAAATTTGTATCAGTTTTTGTTAAACCATACGACTGAGGAGCTCTAGTACGCCTTCCATACGGATTAGCACTATTTAGATTCGTTTGAGATGAATTATAACCATTAGTTGCCATATCAGAATATGGGTTACCACCAGATGAAATTTTAATTCTACCACTATTAGCCTCAATAGGAGCACTTGATTTAACGTCCAAAGCAGGATTTTGCCCATATTGACTAGCCATAGCTGCAGGTGTTGTATTATAATGACGGTTGTTATTTAATGCATTGTCATCATATGCTTTGTTACCATAGGTAGTTGTGGAAGGTGATTCCATGGTAGAATACGGATTGGCTTTTTTAACTGGTTGCTTATGATAGGAAGGCGATTGACCTGAAGAGTAATTGGTATTACCATTGTTAGAACCCATTGTTGTACTGTTTCTATTGGAAACTGTTGCATATGGGTCATTGCTGTTTGACATTCTGGACTGGTATGGATCATTTGAAGAAGCATTTAAATCATCAAATCGGCTAATGCTGTAAGGATCTCTTGTATCCTCAGATTTTCTAGCGTCATATGGAGACTTATTTAAAGTATCAGATTCTGTCGAATTATAATTAAAACTAGAGGGAGTGTAGCCATTATTTGAAGCATATGGATCTCTTGAATCATTTCTTGAATCGTTATTAAATGGTGATACACTTTTCCCATATGAATCACGAGTGTTATAACTGTTGTTTCTATTTACACCATAAGGATCACTTGCTGAATTACTGTAATTATTGTTACCGTATACGTCATTATTGCCATTTTGATACCTGTTAGCAGCGTAAGGGTCAAATCCATTATTATTCATTGACATATTATTATTTGAACCATATGCGTTGTTATTCTGTGGTCTCCCAGGAACCTCATTTTCAGGAGACATATCACCGGGACCTTGATTAAAATCATCGACATTATCTTCGTCATGTGGATAGGCATACTGTTCATATCCTGGAGGAGCATATATTTTACCGTTTTTCATTTTGTCGTCTGCAAATTTACCGTAGGCAGCAAACTTATTGTGTTTCTTTTTGGTAGTGCTTTTTACTGAAATACCTACATCTTGCAAGTTTATTCTATTCTGCTCTACCGTGTCCTCTTCAGGAGGTTTCAACTTAAAAAACTTCTTCAAACCCATAAGTGATCAAACTGTAGATTATAATGAAATATATGTTATAACTTGTAACTTGTAATAAAACTTATAACACTCTTTATAAGTATATTTGTATCAACTACGGCGTTATTTGTGAGGTGGAATACACTTGGTTAATGTTTGTAATCAAAGGTTTTCCTTTTTGTAATCGTTTAACTGTATTACTTTTTAGTTTGCAAGAACAGGAACGATCAGTATAAACTGAATATAATAATTTAATAGAACAATAGATAAACCCTGTCTTTAAATGTTACAAGTATTTATATTGATTTTAAAATAGTTAAAAATTATAATTCTGTTTGTTAGAAAACCTTTTTAATAATCAATTTTTTGATACCTGTACGATGGTTTCTTGTGTTTCATGTAGCTTCGTTTGCAAGTTTTCAATCTTTGTTCCTTTTTTTGGACTCTTAATAATTTAAATATCCACATAAATTTCACAATTTAAAAATTACGCTTTGCTTTCTTTTATTTTTTTTTTTGTTCCCATCTCGAAAAGCCTTTGAATAAACCCGAAAGAGAAAGAGAACGAGCATATAAGAGAGACCGGGTAGTATATGACATTGTAGAGTTATTCAAATAAACGTCACATATTATGTCTAATTAGTCAAATAAAAATGTAATGAACCATCTGCAAACCCACAAAATATATATTAAGGAAGAAGGAAGAAGGAAGAAGGAAACAACAACATACAAAAAAAAAACAGATCAGTATGATATATCCTCAATAGAAGATCTCCTATAGGAAGTGATTTATTTACGTGATGCCAAAAAATGTTGATTGGGTTATTTATATATTATATTACTGGTATATACTTGCTTCTTTAAAAATCTTCTTCTGCCTCATTTTCAAATTGATCGATATGAATTGATTGAGCTCTACTATAGTTTAATTGCTTATTATGATCTCCAAGTATATAGTTCTTACCGGTGCTCACTACCCTGCTGGAGTTAAAATTTACCGGAATTCCAGAATAATCCTTCCATGGACTGGTAAAAGCACCACTCATGGGGGTATTTCCCATAGTTGAAGTACTGGTAATAGGTGTTGATGGAATATTCAAACTACTGTTTAAACCACAATTCATACTATTATTCATTGTAGCATTCATGCTATTGTTCATACTATTATTCATGCTAGAATTCATAGAGTGACCCATGGAAAGTGCTCTATTAGTGTACGAAGTATTTGAATATGTATTATCTGTATTAATTGAATTATTTCCAACACTAATATCACCATTTACCATGCCAGAAGAGACTAGCAAACCCTTATTCATGTATGCATTGTACTCCAAATTCACATTCCTTGGGTTTTGTAGAACTTGATTATTATAATAGTAACCAATGTTTTCATTACTTTGATCATTATTTGTGTCAGTGCTGTTATCAATCATACCATCAAATGATGTTGAATCATGGTCTAGGTTACGAGATAATGGAACAAATGCTGATGCAGAATATGCATTAAATTTATTAGAAGGAGGTGAATGAATTTGCGTCACCGGATTCATTAATGTCCTTTGATTAGTTTTCAACTTATCACCATTGTGTTTATTATTGATTATTTGGGTATTATTGGTTATTTTCTTATTTTTTGTATTATTAAAATTATTACTATAATATTCATTATTATCATTTGATGAATTTGATAGACTATCTGATTTAATGATATTTGTAGTATCCCTTAATATAGTATATTTTTCTAAATCTGGTAAGAATTCCAACAAATTAGTTAATTGAATTTCTTCAGTTTCGATAAAAGGTTGCTCTGTTTCAAAAAAATCTGTATAAAATTTTTTATAAGTAGAGGATCCATCATTCCATAATTTAATATAGTTTTGTAAAGTTCTAACTGATAATTCATTTTTGAAACATATTTTTGCTATGGAACTATGGAATTTGCCCTTATTATTATTATTATTATTATTATTATTATTATTATTATTACTACTATTATTGTCGTTGCTATTCTTCTCGTCTTTAAGTGAAGAGTTTTTACCATTTAATGATCTGTTGTAATTTAAATTATCTTCTAAATAATTACTTCCATTGAAATCATGGAAGAATAAATGATTCAATAAATTAATTGATATTTTTTGAATAAACAAATCATCAACTGAAGTTTTTGAAACAAATTTTAATAAATGATACAAGGCCAAATTTTCATGAAAATTTGTTAATTGTTCAATTAAGCCTAAAATATTTGTAAAAATTAGTTTATTTAATAGTTTATCATAAAATGAATTAATTTTAAATTCTTTAAAACTATTGAAAAAAATTAAAGTTGTCATTATTGGTATATAATATTGTTGAAAATATGATTGTATCAATTTATATTTAGTATCTTCTAAATATTTTTGGGTATCTTCTTTTAATACTTCATTTATTTTCATTGATTTTGATGACAATATTTCCAACTCTAATAAATTTATGTTTAATGTCTCATATTGTTGTAATAATTTTGTATTCGTTAATATAATCAAGTTTAATGAATCTAATAATATATTTATTTTTTCAAAAAAACCAAATTTTTCAATTTTATTCAATTTATTATTAATATTACCATTAGAAACGTCATTTTGGGTATTATTTTGTTGTAAAATTAATTTATCTTTATCAAAAATGAATAATGATTTTGATATTGGTGGTATTGAGGTAAATAATTGTTTTTCATACCAAGTTGGTATCTCATATTTTGTATGTGATTTTGTATTCATTTTTAAATTGTTTAATATATTAATTAAATTTATTAAATATTTTGAAATATTATATTGTAATAAATTTAAAATTGCGAAAAATGTCTTTGTAGTCCCTAGTTTATTTAATGTATTGTGTATTTTTATACAATCAAAAGAATCATGTATATTTCTTATTGAATTATTTAAAAGCATTATTAATTTTGTTTGTTCTAAATAATTTAATTCTGGATGATCAATTACTTCCATTAAAACTTTTAAATTAAATTCAAATTCAAATTTTTTATCATTTTCTTCAAGATAGTTTTCTTGAATATTCTTATGATCATTTGGATTATTATTTTCAATTTCAATTTCAATTTCAATATTAATCATATAATCATTTATCTTTGATTGTATATTTTTTGGAAAAAAATTTGAATTAATAAAAATATTATTAATTATTGAATCTAATAAATTAAAATCATAATTTTTTTTCCTATTTAATTTAATATCAATTATTTCATTTAAAATATTAATATCAAAATAATGTAATAAATAAAAATCTTTGTTTAAATTATTTGAATAATATGTAAAAGTATTATCCAATGACGGATTTAATAAATGATTCCAAATATTATTTTCATTATTATTAAATTGAGTTGAATTTTGTTCTTTTTTTTGTAATTCAATATATTTTAACCAATTTGGAACTAAAAAATTAATAAAATCAATTGTTAAATCTATATTATAATAATTTAATGTTTTTTCATCAATATTATTAAAATTATTTAAAATTTTAATAATATTAAATAATCCAAAATCATTTGAATTATTATAATGATCGATTGTTGTTGTTGTTGAATAATTCTTCAAATGGATTTTCCAATCATTAATTGTATTAATAATCAAAAAATTTAATGGTTTAATCACTGTTAAAAAATAACATAAAATCGATATCAATTTAATGTCAATACCAAATTCAAATAATAAATTAATAAAATTATTATTGTCATTTGAATCAATCAATTTAAAATTATCATTTTCATAATTGTAATTAGAATTAAATTTACATAAAAAATTTATTAAACTCAAACAAATATTTTCTAATTTTTTTTTAAATTTGTTATTGTTAATATTGTTATTATTATTATGAAATTGTTTATCTGAAATATAATTAATTTTTTGTAATAGTAAATTTAAACCATTAATTACTTCATCATTCTCATCCTCATGCAAAGAACTCATAGCCGCCCAGCTTTTAACAAAAAAAATATATCTGTTTATATATATATATAAACATATACATATACATATACATATATATATATACTTACAATAATTATTAAAACATATATTGTTTGTTCAATTTATCATTTATAAGATAAATAAATCAAATAATAAGGAAAAAAAAAACAACATCTCTTTAAATACTAATTTTATAATAGGAAAAAGCAAAAAAAATATATATATATATATATAAATATAAAAAAAAATGATTAAATTAAGAACAGACACAAAAACAATGGGCGGCAAAATTTTAATATAATAAGAACATATTCTCTCTATATATATATACATATATATAGAGTGTGATCGTTACTATGTAAACGATGAACCTCAAAAACTTACACGTAAGAGATTTCCATTAACCCCAAAACGCAGAGTGTGTGAAAAAAGAGAGATCCACTACCAAGAAATCACCGTACCGCACCATGCGTCCCAGCACAAATCTTATGCACATCTATCTCACGATATATCCACACGAAACACACCCAACACACGAATTACAAGAAATACACGAAACACATTAATAATATCTGTGGGACAGCACTGTTTTATATAATATGATATCCAACTTATCACATGAAACGACGATGCTACAAATACAAAAATTAAAGAGTTACACAGACACATACACAGACACATACACAGACACACACGCAGACACATACGCAGACACATACGCAGACACATACGCAGACACCCTCCTCCTCTCTCTCTCTGTGTGTGTGTGTGTGTGTGTGTCTGTGTTCATTTCTCTGTGCTTGTCTCTTATATCTCCACGGTCTCATTTTCAAACATGTACTATTTTTAGTAATACAATCGTTAATTGGGAATTAATATGAAATATATGTTACCCTGTCCTTCTGTATCCCCCTAATATCTAAAAGAAACAACTTCACGCCATAAAAGTTTCATTCCATCAAGTTTTTATATGGTAATATATATATATATATGTGTGTGGGTGTGTGGGTGTAGCACGTGGTCTAGAACTCTGTTTTCCATGTTCTATTTTTAATGTATGTAGAATTTTATTTTTTTTTTAACGATCACAATAATATTACTATATATATTACCATATTCGTTCTAGTTTTCTTTCTACTATATATAATGACAGTATTAATTACTATTGCACTTAGAAAATGATATTGTATCGTTGTAAAATTATATATATATATATATATATAGACATGCTTGTTCATTTGTTAATGATCTTTATTTCCATCTCTTATGGTCAATAAAAACAAAACACCACCATCTTTTCTCTCTCTCATGTGTTGTTAATTTATTAATTATGAAGGGTCCTTTGAATATTTTAATTAATTTATTGAAAAGAAAAAAATTCTTGAAATTTTTTTTAATCTCATCGATTTTATTGTATACATTTTATTTCTTATTCAATGATCACAATATTTCATTGAATTATTTACAAATTAATAAAAATTTAAATTTACAACTACCAACTACTTCATCAACCATTACAAATAATATTGATTTAAAAAATTTAAAAATAAATTCAAGTAATCAAATTAATGATCTAAGGAAACAATTAACTTTTAATTTCCCTTATGAACCTGAAAAACCTATCCCTAAGAATGTTTGGCAAACTTGGAAATGTGATAGAGATTCAAAAGATTTCCCGAAAAAATTTAAGAAGACAACAGATACTTGGTTAAGGGAATCAAAAGATGCTCATTACAATTATAATTTGATACCTGATGAATATTTAGATAATTTCCTGCTCAATCTGTATGGGGAGGTTCCATTGATTATTGATGCTTTCAATATGATGCCTGTAAATATTTTGAAAGCAGATTTCTTAAGGTATTTGATTTTGTATGCAAGGGGTGGGATCTATTCAGATATCGACACATTGCCTTTGAAACCATTAGGTTCATGGCCAAGTGTAAATGCAACATATATCCATTACTTAAATTCGTTGTCCGCGCCAATCGGTTATAAATCAAGGGATGAAGCAAAAGTTGTCAAAGATACAGAACCAGGCTTCGTAGTTGGAATAGAAGCAGACCCAGACAGACCAGACTGGAGCGAATGGTATGCAAGAAGGATCCAATTTTGTCAATGGACAATCCAATCTAAACCAGGCCACCCAATTTTAAGAGAATTGATACTAAATATCACTGCAACTACTTTGAATAGCGTCGACTTGGAGGCCCTTGACTCTCAAACCGATTTAAAAGTACTTTCAAAATCTGATTCAGCTACAATAAAGAAAATGATTGGAATTAATGATGAAATAGATTATAATGTAAACTACAGAAATAAAAGAAGATTTGATAAAAATTACAAACATTCCAAATTGAAAAATAAGAAAAATGTAGACGGAACTGACATTATGAATTGGACAGGACCAGGAATCTTCTCAGATATAATATTTGATTATATGGATAATATAATTAATAAAAATAATGATATATTAATTTATAATGATAATCTATCCGATAATGAGTATATGAGATCGGAACCAATTGTAGACCCTCACAACCCAGATACAACAAAAAAATTCTATAAAGATATTATGGAGAATTTACTAAATGATAACCATATGTCATGGTTATTTTTCTCAATGATAAAGGTGCCTGTCCTCGTCGATGATATAATGGTGTTACCAATAACTAGCTTTTCTCCAGACGTTGGTCAGATGGGTGCTAGAGAAAGTTCACATCCATTAGCATTTGTTAAACACTTATTTAGTGGTTCTTGGAAAGATTCTGCGGATGAAAATGCTGGCCATTGATTTGTTTATTTATTATAGCTGTTTTATCTATGGATATCTCAAGAAGAAATAGCGAATAAAAAGAACATATTTATGAATCTTCCAATGTAAATATAATCTTAACATTATCATAATTTATACGCATTTAACTTAATAATATTTAATATAATACAATTAAATACAATTAAATACAAAAATAATACCAATTATAACGATTCTTTTTTGTTAAATAGCTGTTGCTTTTCACCTTTTAATTTTAACATAGTTACATTATCAGTTCGTACATATACATTTTAAATAAATGAATAATAAAGAAAAAAAAAACTACATAAATTGTCCATTATACATATATTTAGGGTCATGATTAATCAAATCTTATAAAATGTTACATGATGTCTTCTTCTTTTTCTTCTTCTTATTCTTTTTATCTGCTGTCTTGTTTGATTGATTTTTATTATTTGCTATATTATTACGTGCTGATTTTGAGTTCTGATTCGTATTCTGTAAATGACTATTGGAATTTGTATGGTTAGTGCTGTTTTCATTCATCAATGATTTTAAATTATTATTTTTGTCATCGTATGAAAGTTTCTTTGTAGCAGCTAAATCAACATCGTTTATATTATTATGTGTTATTGGAGTAGCATCCATATGCGAACGAGAAGCCATTCTTGAAGGTGAATGGTTAAAATTTGAAATTGAGTTTCTAGAAGTTGTGCTTGTGGTTTTTCCCATTTTCATCGCACTCAAACTAGGGTTTCTCCGGGTTCCATTCATATTATTGGATTGGTTTACATTATTATTTACATTTTCTAATTCATCTCTTATAATCTGTCTGACCAAATCGACAAATACCTCATCAACGTTGCTTCTTAATAAAGCACTTGTCTCATAGAATGGTACTTTGCCCCACCTACTGCTAACTTCAATACCATCTTCCACACTGATCACTCTATCGTATTTCAAATCGGCTTTGTTACCCACCAGGACCATTGGAACTTTATTTGAATCTTTAATCTTCAATACTTGTTCTCGCAACTCCAGAAGTTCATTCAGAGAGTTCTTGTCTGTGACGGAGTATACCAACAGGAACCCCATACCCGATTTAATATACAATTCTCTCATTGCAGTAAATTGTGCTACACCAGCAGTATCTAGAATCTCCAAATCGAACAATTTATTATCAATCTCAATAGTTTTTCTGTACGAGTCCTCAATAGTTGGGTCATAGGTGTCCAGATATACACCTTGGACGAACTGAACAGTTAGACATGACTTACCAACACCACCGGCACCTAAAACGACTAACTTATAATCCCTCATAATTTTTAGTGCCTTTTTATTTTGTATAAGTTGGTAAAAGAACGGTTATTGTACCAACTAGTTTCTGTAAAAATAGCTTTTTTGTTTAAATATGCCAGAACAAAAAAACACGAATCAAAAGGATATGCAAGGTATGAACAACTCTTCAAGAGATATACCAATTAGAAGAAACACAAGTTGTATTAATTCGATTGTTTTAAAAGTTTACAGTTAGTAAATGTGATGTTGATGATGATGAAAAAAAAAAAAAAAAAGAAATAAATCAGGAATTTTCTAACTCTCTCACAACTTATTAGAGGGACTTAACAATTAACAATTAGTTTAGCGAATAATCAACAAAATTCGAAAGCTTTATCACATAATATTCTAAAATCAACCAATTTCAAGAAAACAAACAAATATAATTATGAAAACGTAATACAAATATAGTCATAAATTATCGAAATCTCTCTCGAGAACTTTTCATCAACAAGAATTAAGCAATTGAAAAATTTCGAGATTTTTATAAATTTCAATTAAATTTCACTTTTCTTTTTGTCATGTGTGTCGATTTGTGTTTGCTGGGTCCAGTAACAAATCTACGTAGGAGCGAAGAAACGACAAACGACAAACAACAAACGACAACAGTACTATATAACATTAAGAAGACCCACAATGTACTAAGGATAGATTTGTGAGGCAGTTAACATAGTTAATCAGATAAGTTCCCACTGCTTAAGCACAGAGTTTGTGCTTAATTAATCAAATATATGATCTATCCACAAAAGTGTAAAAAAAACATTAATACATGTTTTATTAAAATGTGTCTGTGTGAACAAAATAGCTAATAGTAGTTTTAACAGATGAATTTGAATTATAAGGGCAACAAAAAAAAGAAGTCGAGACAAATAGTTAACTACATCCCGAGTTTCTGCACTGTAATGTCGTATGTACCATTTAATCTACTTTTGTACTATTGCCATTACCAAAGAATTGTTTAATTTTATATATTATATATGTGAAGAGAACAGTTACGCTAGCATATTG
Organism: Tetrapisispora nanseiensis; assembly: GCA_030568035.1. Lineage (NCBI taxonomy): Eukaryota > Fungi > Ascomycota > Saccharomycetes > Saccharomycetales > Saccharomycetaceae > Tetrapisispora > Tetrapisispora nanseiensis. Next base: position 68,524 of record JAJLTH010000028.1, on the reverse strand, counting down.
GCACAATACTGTTCGTCAATGAATTGGAGCCTTCTCCTTGGTAAGACCATACCTTATACCCATCGTGTAGATACTGTCGGAATAAAAATGTGAAGAATATAGCCACAAATCTTTAATGGAGAAACTGAAATAATGTGGAGACAACAAGTTATTCTGAATGCATTGTTGTGATACTTCCTTGTCTTGCTGGCACTAGAGGGATGCTCATGTTGGCTTTGAGAGAAAAGAAACGCTAGGTTACCAGAAATCACATTGTCACTGCTTACAAACAAGTTATACCGAACTTTATATAGAATATAGTCGATTCAATCGAATTTATCAACTGTTAAAAGCTTCTCTAACATAACGGCACCACAATATTATCCACACTTTCCTTCCCCATCCATAAAAATTATTATACACCGGTATTATTTATGTAAAGACAACTAAAGGATCCACTAGGATATGGCACATTCAAGAAGGTTTCAATTTCTAAATAGTTCAAGAGCACAATAAGAATTTCATTATTGCCGTTTGCAAAAGGCATCGAAAATTTCAAAAAAAACAACAACATAACTTTAGCAAAGTATCCTGGGGATACTTTGCTAGTTATTCAACTTTTAACTAGTATAACAAAATTTTCAATGGAATTCGTCATTATAAAAATACTAATAAAAAAAAAGCATAATATTAGTGAAAATAAAAAATGCCTTTGATGTTTATAGTATGTATCCTATTCTCATACTATTGAATTTTTCAATTTTGTGATGCCCATCGGAAAATGAAAAATTTTGGCAAAAGCAGTATGAAAAAAAAAGAAAAGCTTGCCATAGCTGCAAAACTGTGTAAAAAAAAAAAAAGTATTGAAAAATTCTATAACGTTGCTTACGAATATAATTAATTATAATATATTATTACAAATTCGTTGAAATATTAACTTCAAATTGTCATTCATCGAGTTATATATATTTATATATAAATAATAGCTTTAAATTAGGTTTAGTGGCTAAGCTATTCTTATTTGTATACGGTTTATAATTTGTTTCTTTAATTCTTGATCGTATAAGAATATAGAACAGAAATTGCGAAAGTAATTCATTCATAAATTATTACTTAGGAAATATGGATTCCAGACATAACGTTATTGATTTGGTTGGTAACACCCCATTAATTGAATTAAAGAAATTACCAAAGCACTATGGTATCAGACCAAAGGTTTTTGCCAAGTTAGAATTATACAACCCAGGTGGTTCTATCAAAGATAGAATTGCCAAGTCTATGATTGAATATGCTGAATCCACCGGTTTGATTCATCCATCTAGATCTACTTTGATTGAACCAACCTCTGGTAATACTGGTATTGGTTTGGCTTTGATCGGTGCTATTAAAGGTTACAGAACTATTATCACTTTACCAGAAAAGATGTCCAACGAAAAAGTTTCTGTTTTAAAGGCCTTAGGTGCTGAAATTATCAGAACCCCAACTGAAGCCGCATGGGATTCTCCAGAATCTCATATTGGTGTTGCTAAGAAGTTAGAACAAGAAATTCCAGGTGCCATCATTTTAGATCAATACAACAACTTAAGAAACCCAGAAGCTCATTACTTTGGTACTGGTAGAGAAATCCATCATCAATTAAGAGACTTAAACAGATTTGATACTCTAAAGGCTGTTGTTGCCGGTGCTGGTACTGGTGGTACTATTTCTGGTATCGCTAAGTATATCAAAGAACAAAACAAAGATATTCAAATTGTCGGTGCTGATCCAGTTGGTTCCATCTTAGCTCTACCAGAAGCTTTGAACAAAACTGATATCACTTCTTACAAGGTCGAAGGTATTGGTTACGACTTTATCCCAAATGTGTTAGACAGATCATTAATTGACACATGGTACAAGACTGACGATAAACCAGCTTTCATCTACGCCAGACAATTGATCTCTAACGAAGGTGTTTTAATCGGTGGTTCATCTGGTTCTGCTTTCACTGCTTTAGTCAAATACTGTGAAGATCACCCAGAATTAACTGAAGATGACACTGTTGTTGTTATTTTCCCAGATTCCATCAGATCTTACTTAACTAAATTCGTTGATGACGAATGGTTAAAGAAGAACGATTTATGGGATGATGCTGTTTTATTACGTGTCAACAGAGATCAACCAAAGAAAGATGTTTTCAACGGTGCTACCGTCAAGGATTTACACTTAAAGCCAGTTGTTGCTGTCAAAGAATCTACACCAGTTTCTGATGTTATTTCTGTATTAAAGGATAACGCTTTCGATCAAGTTCCAGTTTTAACTCAAGATGGTAAATTAGCTGGATTAGTTACATTATCTAGCTTATTAAAGAAATTGTCTGACGGTTCAGTATCTAAGACCGACTCCATTAAGGACTCTTTCTTAAACTTCAGTAAATTAAACAACTTTGATGAAGTTTCCTCTTATAACGAAAACAAATCAGGTAAGAAGAAGTTTGTCAAATTTTCTACTGAAACCAAATTGTCAGAATTAAATCAATTCTTTGAAAAGAACTCATCTGCAATCATCACTGATGGTTTAACTCCTGTTCACATTGTCACCAAGATGGATCTTCTAGGTTACTTAGCTTAATCAGCATTATGCTATATTATATATAAACGTATAAACACAATTTTTATGTATTCTTTATGTAATCTTAAATCTTTATAAACAAATACGAAGAAAATTAATTATTCACAATTATTGACTAAACTACGTACAGATATATATATTATACTTATTAGGATTTAAAATCTTATCACTTCTTTTTCATTCCAAGAACAGTCATTATAGGACCGAGATGCTCTTGAGATAACTCAATACCTGCATTATTCATTTCCTTTCTTAACTCAATAATCGACTCTCTCAATTCTTTGTTCATGAATAGTTTTACCATCTTTAATGGATTGGTGCTTAAATCTGAAGTATCGTTTTCTGAGACTAATTTATTCTTTATCAGAATATCTTGTACTTTATTAAGCTTCTTGACAACTTCTTCAGAACTATGTATTTTATCCAAAAGTTGTTGAACTTTTAAATGAGCATTTGTTTCATCTCCATTATAATTATCATCCCAGGACTTAGCATATGATCTTACTTGATTTGATATTTTTTTATTTATTGTGCTCTTTGTGAATAGCACTGGAGTTCTTTGAAGAATGGGTGTACCTATACGTATGGCTCCCCTGTTGATAATAGACCTTAGTAACATTTTTATATTTTCGAATGACTTTTTATTATTTAGAAATATAACTAAAATATTTTCTTAATATTTAAGAACTCATCAAGAATCATCATAACTTGCCGTAATTAATCATTTCATATAAATGCATAATCTTTTACTTTATATACCTTATTTCTTATATTTTTTTTTCTTGAAAATAGTTTATCTTAAGCGTAGTCTCTCATTTCTAATAATGTATATAATTCAGTCCATTGACAAACCTACATATGACACAATTTTATATAATGAACAATTGATTGCAGGACATTAACAGAAAGTTCAAAGTGATTTTACTTTTTAAGTACACTATTATTTCTATAAAACAAAGCTTAATCTTCTAAATTATATAAAACACATATGATTTTGGAAATAATGTTGAAAACTAAGAGAATTTCCATCTGTTACCACAAGCTTCGCAGGTACAGAAAGTTGTTAAAGGTTCATCCGCCGATCTTGTTTGTAATTGATAGTACGATACCTTCTTTTCTTTACATTTACCACATGTGAATCTATCGGTAACGGATCTTTCTATGGTTGCACCTTGAGCATTAAATAAGTTTTGTTTTGAAATTTCTTCCATCTTTTGTTTCAAATATTCTGGAGCTAGATCTTTTGGAGAGCAAGTAGAAAGGAACTCTGCTGTTATTTCGCCATTATTTATCTTGTGTTTCAAATCTTGGTTATTTTTCGATATTATATTGGAATATATAATTCTATACCTCTCTCTGTAGCCCTTTTCATCTGTTTCACAATTGTGTAATTGGTTCATGCGTAATTCGATATCTTTCACAGTATTTAGAATTGCATTTGGTGGATGTTCACTTTCTTTAGCTAAGGCATCATAAAGAGCTTTAATGACTCGGTCACGTAAGTCATTATTATATATAGCTGCATCAATTCCGTCATTAACTGTATTTCTAAGCTTTTTGGAAATATATTTATCTTGTTTATTAACTTCACCATTTGAAGCTGAGGCACTCTTTGATGCAATGGAGTTGGCTTGTTGGCTTTCTTTTGACAATTCCTTTTGTGAATTTTGAACCTTAAGTTTCTTATGTTTATTAATAGAATCTTTCCAGTTGGTGATAATCTTTCTTACCAATTTTGAAATTTCTTGGTTTGTTGATTTCTTGTATTTGTTGACCTCAATACCAACTTTGGTTTCCCTTAGTAATTTTTCTGTGGCTACAACTTCTGTGTCCAATGTTTTCAGTATCTTAATAACTGCATCATCATCGTTTTTAGAGGCTTCCAAGTCCTTCACTAACTCAATAACTTGTTTAGAGTCCATCGTTTTTCGTTTGTGATTGTTGGCTTGATAGTTAATTCCCTAAAAGACTAGTGTTGTGATAATGAAATCAATTAATTAAGCAAAAACTGTTTTGTGATAAGGTCATATAACATTTTATAATAATTTGAAATGTGATCAATTAAATTGTAACCATTCAAAGATTTTAAATTCAGATTTTGTTATTTTTTTAAAAATGTTGCCTAGCAGTTTTTTTCAGATGAGAGTTCAGTTTTTTTGAAAAATTTAGAACATTGAATATTAAACTACAAAATATAAGTAACAATACAATTTCCTTAAATAAACGAATAAAAATATAAATATATATATATATATATGTGTGTGTTAGTAGATATTATTGAGGTAGTGTTTTCCATTAGGAGATATATATTAATTACAAAATTCGAGATTACTAAATACAACTACCACCCTGTATAAACACTTCAAATAATGAATAAGTTTGTGAATACTGGTGTACAAAACAACCCACCATCGCGAGTAATATATATCGGTTCTATTCCATATGACCAAACCGAAGAGCAAATCCTGGATTTGTGTAGCAATGTTGGACCAGTGGTTAATATGAAAATGATGTTTGACCCACAAACCGGTAGATCGAAAGGTTACGCCTTTGTTGAATATAAGGATTTAGAGACGAGTGCATCAGCAGTTCGTAACTTGAATGGGTATCAGGTAGGCTCGAGGCTGTTAAAATGTGGATATTCTTCAAACAACGACATTTCTGGTACCTCTTCGTACGACGGAAACGATAACAATAATGATAATAGTGGGAACCTGAAGAATGGTGCATTGGGCAATGCTGAATATATTGATAGCAAGTTTTTAAATCTCCCTAACGGTGTGGACGTGAACATTAACATGACAACCCCAGCCATGATGATATCCAGTGAACTTGCTAAGATTGACAAGACCGAACAAATGGTAATCTTAAAGAGTTTCCAAAAATATTGTAACGAGAACGAAGAAGAGGCGAGTGAACTGATGACTGGGTTCCCCCAACTAGTGTACAGTGTAGCGGAGTTGCTACTAACCAATGGTATATGTAAGACAGAGGACTTGATACCCTTAACCAATGTGTCCGCACCTGCAGAAAAGGAGGAAGACACCAAAGTAATCGATAAGAACCTTGAAGATAAACAGAAAGCCTTGCTGAAGCAAGTATTGCAATTGAGCGATAGCGAAATTGCAATCCTGCCTGATGATGAAAGAATGGGGATATGGGATATCAAACAAAAGGTGTTGAAAGGAGAGTATGGTAGTTTGACATAAAGTAAATAATTAAAGTTTTAAATAGAACGAATATGCATAATAGTGACTTTAACTATACAAATAATTATTGTACATCACGTGAAACGCACGTGATGTAATGTATTAATCACATGATACATATATTAAAATCACAGTGTACGGTGTGGCTTTCTTTTTTTTTTTTTTTTGGCTATGGTCCCCATTCATCCATAACACTGTTGCCGGCGAAGGCTCTATGTGAGAAGGATACACGGCGAGGCACATCAGAGATAGAAAGACAGCAGAAAAAATAGTCTTGCTGACAAATACAACACAATTACATGGGTAATACATTTTCTTTCATAAGAATTGTTTCTTTTGGAAGTAAATTGCGGGTTATTCTTTGAGACATTCCAAGAGAGGAAGTGTGGTTTTACAGAGAAAAAGTGCCGCCATTTGCCATTTGCCATTTGCCAGATGGTGGTGGAGTATTGGTGGTGGAGAGAGGGCAGGGCAGGGCACTTCTAACAGAGTACAAAATTGACACATTAGAAAGTATGCCGCGGGAGGTCGAACAGTAGAACACACATCGCGCCGTTCGTATACTTTCGAACTGTTATGCACATAATGCCAATACAGTACATTCCACGGGGGCTTCCCAACCAAAAAATTTAGCTCCTCTCGTAAATTTGCCCTTTTTCGTTGTGGCTCTCTTTGGCTCCACAGACATTGAAGTCCTATTTAGTTGCTCAGCGGCAAAAAATATTTATATTATATATTTATATTATATAATACATGTAAATATATAATATATTTATTTTAATAGTTTACCAATTTTAAATTTCGTAATACTCAAAAGTTCGAATATTGTATGTAAAACTTATTAAGAGTCCTTTCAATTGAAGCTTTTCATTTTAAATTATATTAATAATCAAGGTATCATTTCTTTGAAAAATATTTCAAATAAGAATGTTTTCATTCATTGTAATAGGATCTTTTATTGGTCTCATCATTCGAACTTGTGAATTTAACTTTAAAGTTTTCTAATTTTCATTGTTTAATTTCTTGAATATATAAATAAAGTTAACTGTCTCTCTTATTTTATTATATTTCGATATTGCATTTCTTAATTATTGTAATAATAATATCTTTCTTTTTGTTTTTTTTGATCTATTTCCATTATTTGATTATATGTAAATTATAATCAAATATATCAAACCCCCCAAAGCTAGCTCAACCTAGTCTACTAAATTGTATTTTGTGCATGTGTGTATATATATCTGCATATTTCATTTATATATATTCAATACAATTTAATAATTAGATTTCAACATGTCTACTATTGAAACTGATACCTCAGACTCATCCACTAAGTCTAATGATAAAAAATTTTCCAAAAATGATTCTAAGATTGTAGCAAGAACTCGTTCATCAGGTATAACTTTTAACCCTCCAATTACTCACGATATGGTACGCTCATTATTTGATCCAACTTTGAAGAAATCTTATTTAGAGATTTGTATCACTTTAACAATTTTCTTGAATTTCATTTTAGCTTACTATTTAGTGAAATTTTTTGGTTTATCATATACAAAATTGTTTTATTTGTTTCAATACATTATTTGGAGATTAGGTTATAATTTAGGTATTGGTTATATATTACATAATCAATCAAATTATGAAACTTTAACGAATTTCGCAAAAAATAATAAATTGTTTGATAAAAATGAGAAGGATACAAACTTATTATCGAAGTTTGCTCAGTTAGAAATTAATTCGAAATTAGATAATGATACCGATCTTTACTCTTATCCAGATGAATTAAACATTTGGTTATTGTTTAGGCAATTCGTGGATTTGATTCTGATGCAAGATTTTTCAACTTACATTATCTACGTGTATTTGTCTTTCCCAAATAATTTAAGCGACTATTATAACTTCAATTCATTCTTAGGTTTATTGATGATCCTATTTAACGTTTGGGTTAAATTAGATGCTCATCGTGTCGTTAAGGATTACGCTTGGTATTGGGGTGATTTCTTTTTTTTACAAGATACTGAATTGACATTCGATGGGGTCTTCAATATTTCACCACATCCTATGTATTCTATTGGTTATTTGGGTTACTACGGTTTATCATTGATCTGTAACGATTATAGAGTCCTGTTAGTCTCTATTTGGGGCCATTTCTTACAATTTTTATTTTTGAAGTACGTGGAAAATCCACATATTGAAAAAATTTATGGTTCTTCAAATGATAAAGCTATTAATTCAAATATCGATGATCTCATCTCAAAAGAACATTATGATTATTCAAGACCATTGATCTCAACTGGATTATTCTTTCAAAATTTTCAATATTTAAGATTCACAGATTATTTTACAGTTTCAACTGTCATCGTTTTGATCTCTTGGTTCATTATCTCAAAGCCATCAAATTCTTTCCTATTTTATTTCACATTATTTGTCAAGATTATTACTTGGATTGGTATTTCAACGGTATTATATCAACAATCTCATCATAAATGGTTTACAAAATTATTTTTGAAAAATGGTTACACTCAAATTTACTCTTATCAAAACTGGCAATTTATTTATAATTTTACTTTGGTTGTCAATAATACTCTATTATTCTGCCAAACTATCGGTAGATTAATTTCACTTTACCCTTTCACAAACTTATACTCCAAAATAATTTTCGGTATTTTATTATGTTCATTACAAATTTGGTGTAATGGAGAAATTAGAGATGCTATCTCTGATTTTGGTTGGTTTTACGGTGATTTTTTCTTAACCAACTATATTACATCAAGGAAATTGGCATCGCAAGGTATTTATAGGTATTTGAACAACCCAGAAGCAATTTTAGGTGTTGCAGGTGTTTGGGGTACAGTTTTAATCACTGACTTCTGCTATGAAAATATCATTCTAGCCACAGTTTGGACTTTAACAAATTTCATTTTTGTTAAATACATTGAACAACCACATGTTGCAAAAGTATACGGAAATACTATACGTGTTAGTGGTGTTAGTAAAACTTTGTTTACTCTAAAACCAATAAAATCTGTTACCAGTTTCATCGATACTGTCAGTCATAAAATGATGAAATCTTTATCATACCTAGATTCCGAGTCAGATGTGGCTAACTCCGAATCCGACTCTGATAGTGTTTCAAGTGTTGAGAAAGATACATTTAAATTTTCCAAATACAAAATGGAACATAATGTCTCAAACAAAATTGGACCTAACTCTGAGTTCAAGATCGAAGATTTAGACAGTGAGATTAACTATCTACCAACACCAATTACGATTTCTTGGAAATTGCCAGCTTCTTTGTACAATGAAAATGATTGGATTGGTTTATACAATGTTTTGGATGTTGGTAATGATAGAATGAGAACGAGAGTCTCGTCTATGGGACATTGGTCTGCCACATCTAGTGAATCATATCCAAATAACCCTATCAATACTGCTTCGGTATCTGAATTCGATAAAAGTGGTTCCTCTGTTTCAGGTAAGGTTGTATTTGATTCGTCGTTACTACATTTCAAACCAGGTATCTATGAATTCAGATATCACATAAAGAGTTCCCATAAAGTTTTAATGATTTCTAATCCTTTCCAATTAGGTTATTCAAAATTAAGCAATGAAACAAAGGAAGATATTAAAAAAACTTTAACCGAAATTTTAACTAAGATTGGATCTGTAGAAGATGGCAAGTATAAAGAATCTGCTAACAAAAATTTCCCAATCATTGCTTGTAGAAAACTAATCAAAGATTCATATGATGTTGAATTATCTGCAGATTATATTAGAAGAGTTAATGGAGATCTCGACATTATCTCTAATAAGATTCATGAAATCAGAACTATCTTAGAAAATTTATGAAATATTTAGATATCTTATGACGTATTTAATACTGTAATAATATTTACTATATGCATTTAAAATAAAAATATATTTTCATGAAATTTAGATGTATTTATATAAAAATATATAATTGAACTAATTTTGTATGTGGAGGTATGATATGCAGATTATATTGAGTAATTTTATTAATATTTGACAAAAAGACATTGTATTCATGGCTACTAGCAGTTGGGACATTATTTTTCCAACAAATGTGTTGTTATCATATTTTTGAATTTTTGGGCCTCATTCTTACACTTCTCTAAAGATTTTTCAAAATTTTCATAGTTTCCTTCGTCTTTCCAATAACCTATGACTTCTTCACCATTTTTTGTAAAAGAAATAACATCACCATCGAAATATCCAGCAGTGGCAATGTCATCAACTTCAATGCCCGCATCGATTAAAGCCAAACTAATTGCTGAAATACAATAAGGAATTATAGCAGATATATTGTAAGTTTTTGCAGTATCATCAAAAAGTTCCTTATCATACATTATATATATGAAAATATCGATACCTGACTTTGGATATCTTGAAAGGTTAATCACAGAATTAAAAACGCTGACCAAGAAACTTGAAACCTCTTTTAATTCTGTTGTATTATATTTTTCAGAAGCACCATTCTTCAATTGAATTGAAAGAGATGCTTGTGATGTAAAAGACCCTTTTGACGCCCTTGGACCATAGACTGATGTTATCAAAGAGGTTTGATGTTTCGTTACTTTTGGATCTCTCACTTCAATTAAGGAAGAACCATTACAATTTTCAATCAATCCTGAATTAAAAATAAAACTAGACTCTTCTAAGTTTTCCGATGAAGGTTTTTGCTCTATATCAGTAGCTGCACTGAAAACAATTGGTTTAGCATTGGAAGGTCCCAACAAACGTCTTCTATCTTGAACGTTCATGTTATACTTAGTTTATAAATTATGTTCTTATGGAGTAGTAAACCTATTCAAGCTGGCAAAAAAAAGTTAATTTTAACTACTTTATTTAATTATCTGTTGATATCGGGGTCTAATGTCGTGGTTATGAATAGAGTGAGACATTATAATAAAATTTAGTGTTGATTTTAGGTTTTTATATCATCGAGATGATTTCAATGATGAAGAGTTTTATATTGAAATTTTTACTATACTATAAAATATTCGTATACAGTGATGTCATTCCATGAAAGGTGATTTATTTATTCAAGTTTATATATAGTAATATATGTATGCATGCTGGTTGTAATCTATGAATTGTTACGTTTAAATGTAAATGCAGGTGTGAGAACAAACGTAAAAGTAAGTTTAAGAATACTTTTTACATGAGAGGAGGGTCACTTTCTAATTCCTTCAATCTGCTTCGTTCTAATTCTTGTTTATCTGGTGTTTGGATATCATGATTAGGGGTATAAATTGGAGTTGGCAATTCTTCATCAAATGCTTGTGAAGTTGTCAACCAGTCGTTAAGGTTATAGCTATGTTGTATATCATTTTCTTCTAATGCAGCTTCTATGGGACGTGGTGCTTCGATGGATGCAGATCCAGAAATTGAAGATACTGGTGATAATGGTTTTAAAGTTCTGGTTGAACCGATAATGATTTCAATTGACATTCCTGTAACATTTCTTGATCTTTTTAATCTTTCGACATTGATTAAATCATTGTACATCATGTTAAATTCGTTATCATTAGGAACGTAAGAATTTTCATCCTTCATGATTCTCGATAAACTGTTTTGCAAAGAATTGAAGTTTTCTTTAAATAGTGATCTTTGCAGGGAATTTGAGGATATATTGTCTAGATATTTTCCTACAATTCTGTTTGATGGAGTATAAACTGTTAATTTTTTAGATAAGTTAACGACAACCTCAATATAGTATTGGAAGGTAAAAAATCTTGACATGGATGTAAACGTAGTTAGGGCATCTAAGGGAACTTTTAGGTACATTAGTACGACAGCTTCATTTGACTCTGAATCTATGAATAATGGAGCAGTGCTTTGGCAAATATCTTTTCTAAATGTGTCTACTGGGGTATCTTTTGAATCTCCATTAACTCTACAAATTCTCGTAAGTGTAGCTACCAACCCTGCAGTATGGTTGAATTCTTTGTAATGTTTTATATTGACTTTTACTGGGATAGTTTCACCAATCATGAAACCTGTGTGAGGTATATCAACTGAGATCTTTACAGTTTTCTCATTGTGTATATCATTTGGATTTGAACAATCGCTTTTTGAAGAATTTGAACCAGAGGAACTCTTAGTTAATTTTGTCATGAAAGAGGATGCATTTTCGTTATTATGGAGGTCCTTTGCTGAATTATTTGAAAAAGTTGATTGTAGAACCATTGTCTTCTTTCTTTCGTTGGAGTATTTTTCTACATCCACTGGCACAAGCACATAGATCAGTCTCTCACAAGTGCTTAGCGTTGAATTATCTGTGGTGTTCAGATATCCTCTTATATAATATTGATTTGAACCTCTTTCGAAATCAATAGAACTGAAAGATTTTTTATGTTTTGGCAATTTGAATTTGAATGGGAAAACGTGTTCACCTTTGGTTAAATTTAATAATTTTTTATCATTTCCGTACAGATATGCTGAATTTTCCGTTACGATCTCTTTCTTCTTGCTTATTATTCTCGTTGTCTTTAAATTTTTCAATATAATCTCATTCACCAAAGAGAATTTGATGCCAATATTATACATATCTTGGGATAATTTCAAAGTGATATTACCTGTAATCACTTCTTTTGGTTTCCATATTTTATGAGGGTCATCCAACTTGACTTCGAAGCTTTCAACACACAAGTTAGCATTTGAATTTGCATTTGTTTGTAAAAAAATTGAATCGTCAGAGTGGAGATTGTTACGAGGGTCTGAAGGAATATTGCTTCGTATTTTTTTCAGTTTAGACACATTCTTCTTGCTAGAATTAAACAAAAACATATCTTAAAAAAAAAAAAATTGATATTTCTTAAGTCTATTGGTGAGTTTTAGCAACTAAGATGAACATATACTGGAAATTTTAAAAAGAACAGGTTTTCGAACGTATTGATTAGTAGGACTGTTACAATATGAGTTTCAAAGGTATGAATATAAAAATAGTTGGTTGCCAGCTATGCCTTTACCACAATACGTATGGATCGAACAAAATTAATAAATATAATCAAATATATATATATATATAGATATATATATTTGATTATTTGTTCTTTCAATATTAGTAAAGAAAGAAAATTTCCAAGACTTTTTTATTTCGAAGAATAAAATTATGTTTTATGCAGCTAAATTTAAATGAACTGAAAAACCTTGTAGTCAGCATAGTGAAAATGCAGAAGAAGACGGTGGGGGGGAGGGAGTGGATTACAAAAATATGCGTGCGATACGTATAATACGATACACTCAGAAGGATTCCTCTCCATTTTCTTTAAGCCTTTGTTATCAACTTGTCAGGGTTTACTAAGCAAACTCTTTACTGAAATATTAGATAGAGAGTATACAATTCATAAATAATTATTTAAATTTGGGAAAACAAAAAAAAACTGGAAATAAAAAAAACACTAGGTAGTCATTGTATACATCTTAGTAGGATGTTATTTTTAATTGAACGAAATACGTTGTGTGCAACAGTTGTAAGAACTTTTGAACGGGTTTTTATTACAGTCTTCCATTTTAGTTAAAAGTGTTGTTGAATGACATTCTCACACGATCAGAATATCAACTACGTAACCATTACTGTTAAATTTTTCATTTTTTTTTTTTTCTTAAAGTGAAGTTTCCAACGTAATTTATCAAATTCGTAGTTTTTCAACAGCACTATGTAAAATGCGTATATGTTTGATGAAATTGAATGAAATTGAATGAAATTCAATTCAAGAAAACCGTTTCGATTGAAATGGATGTTGGTTCTTGGAAAAATATCATTTCGTTAAGACAATAGAGAAGAGGTTTTGTAACAATTATTCTTCGTCACCGCCCCCCCCCCCCCCCCCCCCCCCC